>SOPF01030902.1:0-19452 GCA_012979155.1 Hypericum perforatum
CACATAAGAGCATCTCCGCAGAGGTCATGGAAATTTAAGGGATGTGTAGTGGCTGAAAATATTGACAGTAAGTGTTCATTGGTGCAAGATGTGCCAACCAGGTGGAACTCAACTTACTTAATGTTGGCAACTGCTATTAAGTTAGAGAAGGCACTTATAAGATATGAAGATGAGAATGAAGGTTTCAGGGGTGAATTGACTGATGATAAGGGAAAGTGTTGGGTACCGGATTTCTTAGACTGGGAAAATGGTAAAAGATTAGTTGTATTTCTGAAATACTTTTATGAACTAACTTTGAAAGTGTCTGGGACTAAGTTTGTTACTTCCAACACATTTTTCCATGAGATTGTGGCATTAGATGAGGCACTAAGAGAATGGCAAGAATCTTCTGATGTCGAGCTTGTTATAATGGCAACAGCTATGAAAGACAAGTATGATAAGTATTGGGGAGACCCTGAAAAGTTGAACAAATTGCTCTTTGTTGCAGTTATCTTTGATCCACGTGTGAAGTTAGATTATGTAGAGTTGTATTTGAAAGATATATATGGAGCAAAGGCTAGTACAATATTTAAAGCAGTCAAAGACACACTCTATGCATTGTTTGAAGATTACCGGAAAAAATGGCTATTGGAAAACGGAGGAGATGGAAATATGGAAAATGAAGGAGAATGTATGGATCAAAGACATAGATCAAATTTGGCAAAGAGTGAGCAAAAGATGTTTGAGAGGCTTGAGCGCCTTAACAAGCTAAAGAAAGACAATTTTGGAACTTCGGATGGGAAGTCCAAATTAGATAGGTACATTAATGAGGATAGAGAGATACCAAATACCAATATCAAGTTTGACATCCTTCATTATTGGAACAATAATTCATTTCGCCTTCCTATCCTTGGACAAATGGCAAGAGATATATTGGCCATGCCTATCTCAACGGTTGCTTCGGAATCGACATTTAGCACAAGTAAGTAATCTTCTATTTCAAGAACTTTTCAATGTTTAACTACTCTTATGAATTTATCATATCCAAACTTGATTTTGTTAGGTGGACGGGTGTTGGATGCTTTTAGGAGTTCTTTGGGTCTAACTAGTGTCGAAGCATTGTTATGTGTCCAAGATTGGCTGAAAAATTCTGACTTTTCTGCTGAGCAAATTGAAGCTATTGCTGAACTTAAGTCCAACTCCGATGCTCAAGATAAAATTAAAGATGGTAAGAACTAAGAACTCTTTTGGATTAATATGTTTAGTATCTAATGGCTTGATATTTTTGTAATTAATCTGTTTTGTGCTTTATTTCAGAATTGAACAAGCTCTCATTGGACTCGAATTCAAATGTGACACTTACTTTTACTTCTTCCAACACTTTAGAAGAATCAGTTGAACATGTCAATGACTGAGAAGTTGCAAAGCCACTATGGAAAAGTGGTCGAATAAGCCTCTGCTTGGAACTTGGATATTGCAGCAGCATGCTCATTATTGTATTCTGTTTGGATATTGCAGCAACATGCTTATTAGTGTGTTTTGTTTGGATTTTCAGTATTTGAACCTGTGATACTTTTGAAACTTGAACTTGTGAAACTTTTTTGCAGTTATTGGTCTGAGATTATAATGGTTGTGTATATAGAGCCTTTTCCTTCGGTCCATTTTTTTTTCTTCTGAAATTCGGTAGTTTTCGGTATTTTCGGTATAATACCGAAATTTTAATTCGGTATTCGGTATGATACCGAAATAATTTCGGTTCGGGATCGGTATCGATTTTTTTGGAATTTCGGTATTCGGTATTTTTGGTATTCGGTATTCGGGATCGGTATATACCGAATGCACACCCCTAAAGGTGACCTTCCAAAGGAGATGGTGGTTTGGGTTTCCGAAAATTAGTTTTTCAACAGGGGACAATTCTTATCAAACAAGCTGTGGAGATTGGTCTGTTCATCAAAATTATTGGTAGCTTGTATTCTCAAAACAAGATATCATTTATGATGTAGTTTATTGGAAGCCTTTGGTGGATTCAATCCTTCTTTATCTGGAGTATTATTCAGGGCCTAAATTTACTAGTGCCAGCTGCCAAGCGTGACGTAAAGGATTGAATATTGATGTCACATTAATATCTGTCAGATAGTTGGTTGCCTGGGGAGGGTGATGGAAGGCTAAAATATTGGTACACAAGTTCTGATTCTTTCTAGATGATGACGGAATTACAGGAGGAGGGAATGAATGCTTGCTGGAGTCACTGTTTAACTAAGATGCTAATTGTACTAGTGTAATTCCTCTAAGTTCTAGACACCATGATGATATTATACATTTGGAGGCATACCAAAGATGAAATTTATATGGTAACAATGGTTTAACTTAAGTGGAGATCGTTGATCTCCTGGTTGTAGCATAAGTGGAGATCGCTGATCTTCCACATTCATCAAAGATCGGACCATCGATCTCCCATGTTCATTAGAGATGGGAATATCGATCCTTTAGAGTTGGTATGGGCCTGTACTGTTGATTTGAAGATCTGGACGTACTCCAATGTTATCGATTAAAGCAACCTAGAGTGGAGACGTCAAGTTGGATATTCTGAGGTGATGCTGGGCATCAGCATGATTATCAATAGCGATCGAGAATCCAACCAAACATGGACTTCAAAGAAGACTAGTTGGACGAGACTCTGAGAAGTCAGGTGAATGTAGACTTAAATCGAAGATCACCAAGTTAGATTACGATAGACGTTAGATAGAGACATTGAAGTCATCGTGCTAGACTAAAACACAGTTTAGTATAGGAAGCCGAGTCAGTTAATTTCTCCGTATAAGCACGGGTTAGGGCATTAGGCAAGATAACACAAAAAACTCACAGTTTATGCTTTTGTACAATTGTTTTTTGCTTTATTTTGTTTCAATAAACTTCTTTCCTTCACAATCTAGACATTTTCTTTTTCTCTATTAGATCAATGTTGGGATGACTTTTTCGGATCTATTTCAAGTTCGCTAGACGTTCTTCCACAAATTTTCCGCAACAACCTCAGAAGTGCTCAGTTTGGTTTAGCATTTCAGCTGCTAGCTGGTTAACTGCTACCATATCATCAAATGAGCGTGACCAGCTAAAGATCGTCCCCATCCATGTCCTTTTCATTTAGTGGGATGCCAATGACTTATGGTGGGATCACAGTCTACTGGTCGGCTCACGACAAAACATGGTGTTGAAAAGGGAAAGTAATCGTCCTTAGACAGTCTAGGCGAGAACCGTTTGTCGACCATGAAGATCTATCGGCTTTCGATGAAAATAATTTCAGACTTCTAAGTGTTTTTATTACAATATCTCTAGTTGGAGGTGTGGATCACCAAAAATCAACCAAAGATGTCTTGTTGTACATGCTGACAACGAGAGCATCTTGTTCCCGCAGTCGAGGACCAATCTGCTTCCTCCCCCCCCCCCCCCCCCCCCCCCCCCCCACCCCCCTCTTCTTTTGGACTTCTCCCTCTTTTCTTCTTCCTCCTCCCTCTTTTCTCCCTCCTAACGTTGGGAGAGAGTAATTTTTTTTTGTTATGGGTATTTTTGTCTTCACGTTATCCCATGGCCGAAAAAACTGTTTTCTCACGTTAGAAGTTTCATACAATTTTAACAAATTATGAGAGTTTTTTAATCGATTTACAGAATAGAGAGAAAAAAAAAACAAATATGTCAAATGGGTAATTTAACCTAGATTAAATGGTTCATGGCACAATTTTGTTTCATGGCCCATATTGCAAAATCAAAACCAAATATGACGCGGAAACTATTCACCTAATCATATATTTTATAGATCTCAACCCTCAGAATTACTATCTTGGCAATGTACGTTGGTTAGAATAAATTATCTAGGTAGCATAATCAGTTACAGACAAAAAACATGAACATGCAGTTTACGTAATTCGTTTTGTTTGGTCATGATCGACACTTGTCATTATGTACCTGGGAATCATTCGTGGGGCGATTCCATTTACCAAATGTGGATAAACATCGAGCCAACTTGTTATGTGACAAACATCGTCACAAGCTATTATTGTTCTAAAAAATTAGTCTCGTTGTTCGTCCAGTAGTTCGGATCACTGCCTAAAAACTAGATCGGGTCCGTTCAACTCTAAAAGGTCGGACTATTGGACGCAGATCGATGGCCAATACGAACATTTGACCCAAATCCAAAACCCAAATGACCATTTTAAAATAGTTTATAGAGTTCTGGTCGATCAAAAATTTGTGAGACCGAGGAAAAGCGGGTAGAGTCGTTCTCCGGATTGGTTTTTACATTCCAAACTACTATAATATAATTTTTTATACCAAGTATCTATTGAAACGACTATTACAAGTTTCAAACGAATAAGAATAAGATTTTGAGAAGTTATCAAATTTTCCAAATAATTATTTAAACAGTTATACTTTTAAAAATTCGAATTCGAGACTTAATTATATAAAAAAACTCTCTCAAGAGTGGATCAAAGTATTTTTTATTTGTCAAATAATGATGTGAGTGCTCGTTGGCTACTATAAATACAAGTTAGTCCTAGTGTAAGAGCATATAATTAGAGGAGAGACAGAGAGGGGGAGACAGAGAATGGAGACATCACTATCCACTTGGGTTTTGGGGTTAGTGCCTTTGTTGATGGGGCTAATTTGGTGGTGGAATGAGATTAGGTACGTAACCCCGGTTAGGGTTCGTTTGGCTGGCACCGGTAAGGAGCTTCCGCCTGGGGAAATGGGACTTCCCCTTTTAGGAGAACTGATCAGTTTTCTTTGGTACTTCAAGATCAGACGCCGGCCTGACGACTACATCAACTCTAAGAGGAAAAGGTTTGATGCGGTTGTTTCAAGAGCATATGTAACACCTTTTGTCAAAAGTATTCGATTTTCAATAAAAAATATTTTACATCGGCTAATTTTTCCCATTTCAGTTAAATTCATTTTAAAGCATATCAATCATTCAATAACAAAAAAATATTCAGTATCATTATTCTCGCTAACTTAATAATGTCTATCGTAAGATACGGTGAGGGAGTAGGACTTTACAAGACCTACCTATTCGGATATCCTACAGTAATTGCATGCACCCCGGAGAGCAGCAAGTTCGTTCTTCAGGCTGACCACGACTTCTGCCTCCAACGCTGGCCCACTATCGATTTGTTGGGCCAAGATTCTATCATATCTGTTACTGGGTCAGCCCACAAGCGCCTCAGGAGATTCCTGGATGAGGCTATCAACCAGCCCAGAGCTCTCAATCGGATTGCCCTATTAAACCAGCCACGCCTCGTGGACCAACTCAAGTCTTGGGCCGACAAAGGCACTGTTGCTGTCTATGCTGAATTTGGGAAGGTAACAATACTTGCTACTTTGCTTTGTATTTGTTGCTACTAGTGTTTTAAGAGGATTTGGATAGGGTATTGAGAAGTTAGTCCACCCGTTACAGAATTTGGATGGACTATACATACTTTTTTTTTTGCGATATTGTCATTTTCTTCGTGCGATAACATTATGTATTTTTTTATTTTTTTATTTTTACAAGAATGACATTTTCTTCATGTGATATCGATCCATGTGAGTTTTTTCTTTCATCCCGTAATTTTTAATTTTTTGAAAAAAAAGGTCCTAATGATATTTTTTTCATGTGATACTTACGTGTATGAGTTTTTTTTTACTTTGATCCCATAAATTTTTGACTTTTACAAAAAATCTCTTGCATGTCTTTTAGTTCGCACTAGTGAAAATTCAACCATGTTTTAAGAATCATAATTCGACCAACGATTTTATTCATCCGGTCACTTTTTTATGAGTATATTTTTTTTTCAAATTTATAGCCAATTCAGTTCCAACATAAAAAAAATAAAATTCCAAATTTTGTTAGATCAAACAAATTTTGAGTCAGAATTGTCAGACCAATCGATATGAATCTTGGAAACGCAATGTTTCACTTTTCAGGTCGCTTTAAAAACATTTGTTGCAGTTATCCCTTTAAAACTAAGTCCTCTAAAAATTTCCTTTAAAAGTAAGTAAAAAGTTTGGCCAATTCATTATTTACAGTTTTGTTTTTTTTTTTTTTGGTAGGATACAGAATTCTGAAATCCTTCTATATGTGGCACAATCAATAGTTAGTCAAAAAATAAACGTAACGGGCTTAAATTTAGTTTGGATTTTGCCTTGTACAATCTAAAAATTTTACATATTTTTTTAATGTAGTTGAATTTCGAGAGCATTGGGAAGCTTTTCGTCAGCTTCGAGCCAGGCCATCTGCTGGACAAAATGGAATATTATTTTCAAGGAGTTCTCAAGGGAATGAGGGCCAACCCGCTCAAGCTTCCGGGCACCGCTTTTCATCATGGCCTTCAGGTTAATTTCATAAGATTCATTAATGTGATTAACTCTATAAGCAAAATAAAATTTGTGTAAACTTCAATTTAATTAGCACATTACTAATTGTAAAAATGGTGAAGTATTTATAGCTGTGAGAAAGAAAAAAAAAAGGGGTGAGAGAGAGAGAGAGAGTAAGGTGCAGTATTTTATTTAACAGTAGTTGAATAATAGACATGTATATTAAAGATGGCAAGATTCACTGAATATAGAGGGGAATATAAGATTATTGACATGAAGATTAATAGGTAAAATACATACTCTAGAAAAGTTAGCAGGGAGATATTTTAGTTTAGTAAAGAGATTAAGAATTCAAGTTGTTTTAAGCACATTAATAATGTTAACTTTATCATCGTTCAAATATTTTGCAGTTAAAATTTAGATTAGTCGATTCTGAATATTATGATATGAAATAGTTTTAAAAAAAAATAAGACTGTTGAGCTTTCAATTTTTAATATAACCTTGAGACTATAAAGAAAAGATTGTATCTTATTTCCTAATTTTGGATAATAATTTTGAACTGAGAGGGGGTTAAAATTTACGAGGGGTTCTTTTATCCTTATTTTACCTCCAATTTTTCTCTTATATAACTCTTGATCATGAGCATAAAATATTGTGTAACTTATAATCCCAATTAAAATGAAAATTTGATATTCTTTCGCTGAAGGGAAAAAGATTTTACACCTTATAAATAACTCACTCCATCAATTTATCGCAAAATTCAGTGTCGGAAAAAACTCTTGTCCATATTCGGAGAAGAGCTTGAGAAGAGGAAGCGAGAGGAAGTAGATGGAGGAGAGGCAAAAAATGATCTCATGGACGGTCTAAGGAAAATTAAATTTGACAATGGAGACTTATTGAATGACGAAGAGGTTCTTGATAATATTTCAAGCTTTGTTCTGGGAGGCCACGAACCTGTTGTTGTGGCTGCTTCGTGGGCTGTTTTTTACCTTGCAAAACACCCTCTTGTTCTTCAAAGGCTCCGAGTGAGTAAGAATTAATAGTTACTTCACGTTATTATTACTGTTTTGCGGTTTTAAAATGTCTAACTAGGTGATAATGATATTATACAACTGATAATCAAATGACAGCCACTAATCTGAGTTATTTTACCTTTTTCACAAGTCATGTTATATCTTTAATTTTATGTGTGTCATGTTACGTTACGTTATTAATATTAATAACATGGCATAACACATGGAATAACTCAAAGAATTATAATTATCAGGTGTCACTTAGTTATAAATTTAAGTAAACTAAATTTTTTACCACCGGGTGAGAGATTTTTTTTTGAACAATAAAGTAGTGGAATGTTCTAAGTGTGAATCTAAGTTCCAATTGTTACTCGACTATAAAGTAGTGGTATGAATAATAAAGTAGAGATTTCTTTTTGCATTATCGTAATAAAGCCGCGCTATTTATAAGGCGACTCTTTAATGTTATTTTTCACGGTGATATAAGTAATTTGTGCATAATGTCAAACCAAGATAATGCTACATTTATCATGTTATACACCATTTGATTTTCTCTGTGTGAGCAGGAGGAAAACATCGTCATCAGTAAAGAGAAGAGCGGCGACTATGTTACAGCGGATGATATTTTGAAAATGAAATACACAAAGCAGGTACCAATGCCACGTTGATAAAGTTTTGTTCAAACGGTAAAATTTTATTCCAGGGATAATTCAAGATTACACCATAAATTAGGAACTTATATTCATCAAAGTTCCCAATGATTGACTACTTACTATTTAGAACGTGTATTTCGCAAAATAACCCAAGATGGTGGATAAAAAACCAAAGTTACTCTAGTAGACACGAATGTGGTCAAACTTTCTTAACATTGTTTACATGTACGGTCAAACAAAAAATGTTTAAAACTTTTCGATACTATAAAGGTAATAAAATGTTTTGATTGTTAAAATTTGGTAGAAGCTCGATATTTGAAATTCCGTATTCATTTATATATAGGATTAATATGTACTTTGTTGATAAATAATTGTAAATATTTCTACTTTTATCCGATTTTAAACACTGAACGGTTCAAAGAATAATACCCTAGTGAATAATGGAGCATAACTGAGGGTCATTTTGGAGTTTTTATGTGTAACTAAAAAAATATTTTGAAAAATTACCTGTGTGGCACACGAAAATAAAATTTTTTTCCCCAAAAAAACTAAAATATATTTAACGCAATTATATAATTTAAATATATCAATTGGAAGAATTAATCGATGCTATGTAATAATCTCTCAGGTAATAGAGGAAACCTTGAGAATGTGTAATGTAGCGGGATTTGTTTTCCGCATGGGCGACAAGGATGTTGAATTTAAAGGTTTGTAACTTTTTTTACAACCAACGTAACTGGTTATTTAAATTATTTCATTAATTATTACTGTGGTGAATTTGTTGATAATGAGTGTGGTGAGTTGGATTAGATATAAAAAATTAATATGATATTAAAATAATTATCAAACTTGTACGATTTTATTCTTTACAATTTTGAATTAAAAATAAGGATTTCGATGTACTTCAGGTCAAATTATCCCAAAGCATTGGAAAGTTATTTGCTGGCTTCGATATCTTCATACAGATGCAAGAAACTTCGAGGACCCACTGTGCTTCAATCCAGACAGATGGAACGTAATTGAGTTTAACTTTGACGTAACTGACAGCCATTTATATAATTTTTGGCGAATTGACAAGCAAATTATAATACATTTTTAAAATTTTTAGGATGACATAAAGCCCTTAGAGTACCAAGCATTTGGCGCCGGATCAAGGATCTGCGTCGGCAACATGTTTGCTCGGATGCAATTAGCTCTTCTCCTTCATCATTTGGCTACCGGATACAAGTAACAATATATTATATTATAAAGTTCTTCGACATAATTATATCATGTCGTTGATATTTTTTTGTGCAGACATGCATGTTTAAAATTATAATCACTCTACATTACATTGATATTACCACATTTTTGAGTGTCATGGATTTGTTTATAAATGTAAAAAATTTTGTTCATTGTCTTAAAAGTTTTGTTTGAAAATGAAGATTTTAATATGGTATCATAGAGGATTGAATTTGTAACCAATAACTGCTAGCACAATTATCATATGATGTCATGATAGTGAAATAAAAGTTTGTACAAACTTGACCCGGTAAATTATGTTTAAGGAAATGTGTTACAATTACAATTACTAGTTGCGATTCTGATTTGGCTTTTCAAAATTTTCAGGTGGGAACTTGTTAATCCGGATGCAGAGGTATTGTACCTTCCAAACCCAATACCAGTAGACAAGGTGAAGATTTCCATTGAAAAGCTTAACTGAGCTGCACCGCTTCCAACTCCAATATGTGCTTGCAATATCTCCAGATTTGCACCTTTCCAAAACGAATCATTTTAACTACTTGGCTCGTAGATGATGTTTCATGTGTATATTTCATTATTTTGATGCATCTGCTTTTATGAATAAAAATTGTGTTTGTTTGGATGTGAAGGCTAATCCGCTACTTTCAAATTAAAGTCACGATGTCTCTATGTCAAACAAGAAAGATTAACAAATCAGATAGATATTAGCTATTTGACAATAAAATACGAAAAGTCCCCGACCAAAAAATATGATATGACGTTATTACATGCATCCAACTTTTTCATACTGAAAATCGGTATATCGAATGTAAAATATTAAAGAATAGTTAAATAGACTTGTTTTTTAATTAAATATATTGTACACAATCACTATCAATTTTAATGTGAGATTCTAGAACACCTTTCTCAAATGAAGTTTGGAATCATAACTTTACTTTTTCTTTAGTGTTATTAAATTGATATTCATCCAAATACAACATATTACGAAATGACTAAAATTAGCATATTCACCCTAGCATATTCTAGTATTTAACCACTTTCCACTTTGAACTTCTGGTTCTCCAATAAATATTAGACTCAAAATATTGTGCTTTCTAGCTGGTTGAGAGACCAGTAGTTGGTTGATTTATATGTTGACTATAGCAAAAAGGCCTTGACCATAACGTTGGTAGGGAAAAATCCAATGATTTTGCACCAGGCGGCAGCAGCCACACTCACCCACGCTAAAATTTGAAACATCTCGGTATTGCTTGCATTGCAAACTATCATCGAGTAAAGCTAAATAGGGTGGGTCCTCTCTTTAAATGTTCAAGTTTAAAATATGTTATGATTTGGACCTTTAGCCTACTCATCCATGGCGGGTGTGAGGAGCAGTTGCTGGATATACTCGTCTTTAGGTTTTTGTAACCAGGAAAAATGTTACTATTTGGTGTATCGAATGGTAAAAATAGTAAAAACTAAATTCAGGTCTTTATTTATGATGATGCAACCCATATAGTTCACTGTTTTAAAAAAAAAATTTTATTGAAAGATCAATACTTCAAAGCTTATCTTGCACATACAACAACCACGGTAAAATTATTCAACTGAGATTTGATCCGTAAATAGGAGTTTTCCTCTAATGTAGGGAGGGGTATTTTTAAATAAAAATATAATTTAATAAATCGCAGTGGTCAAAATGAACAAAAAAATGTCAATCCTATTACAGCTTCTAGCCAAAACGAACTGTTGTATATAGGGAAAATCATATTTACATAACTCTACAAAAACGGAGTTCAAAATTTTTCTTATTTAAGGTTGGTACTCAAAATAATTACTTTTTTATTTAAACTATATTTTAAAAATGTAAACCTCTTACTATTTTTATCAAATTCTCTTCATAACTCAAAAGCATGAATGTATGTCTAAATGGTGGATGTTGGCCATGATTATTTAATGACTAAGGAATTCAAATTGGTGGTGGTGACCAGGTGAGCTTGTGATAATCAAGTTGTCGAGGTGGACTCTTTAATTAAAGTGCAGAAACTACGTATGATCATTAATTGCGTGCTTGGTGCTTAGATTAAATCAAACTTTGAACAAGTATCCGCCATTTTTTTAAGAAGTAAAATTTTATTTATTGAAAAATAAAAAGCTGAATAGATTACACATACTATTTTATATATTATTTAGTGTCTGAAGGCACAATTCGCTCAAATATGTATCCGCCAGTTTTGTGGGGTTCCTACTCTCTAATCGATATTTTTATCGAACATCTATCCATTATATCTACGGCATTTCAAGCAGTGCCACGTAGGAAAAATATTATTATTGGGCCCTCATTATACTTCGACATTTTTTGTTAAAATTATAATTGGTGAAATTCAATTTGCGGTATTATTGTGAAGTATCTATTGTATTGGTTTATCAAAAGAAACAAAAGTGAATAAACACTTAGATTTGGAAAAACGATATCTTTTGAAGGTTTCGAGTACAACCGACTAAGAATATAATAAAAATTTTTTGCGGAAGAATATAATAAAAATTAAATATTAGAGAGAAGACTTTCATTTTCAAGGACTAAATTTCTTGACTTTGAATTAGTTAGTATTTGAACGTGCAAATGTATATATAAATATATGTTTTCGTATTAACAGCCCCCAAAATATATCTTTACTTTTAGGAAAAATTATAATTTTAGTACCTGTGGTTTCGCACTTTTTGACATATGATCTTATACTTCAAAAATGACCAAACGAGCCCTGCCGTTAACTTCGTGTTTTTACTTTTAGGCTCGGGGGACTTTCCAAGCCTAAATCCACTCTGAACCAATAAACAACGCCGTCCAAAAATTGAGTTGGCTGTCCACGTCATCTTTTTAAATCTCGGTTGGCAACATGAGTATCTTGGTCTTCAGGGGAGGGGTAGAATCATCATTTCGTAACCCAGCCCCTTGAATTTCTTCTTCCTCTAGATTTTAAGGGACTCGGGGACCTTCGTCTAGTGGCACTGGAGCTCCGCCGGTACACCCCCATTCCCCAATTCCATTAAAACTGATGTAGGACATCCCAGACACTCGGAGTTTCTACATGATCCACCTTAATCCAACGTGAAAACATGCCAAGGATCAATTTGTTATTTGCCTTTCTTGACGAATTGATTTGCATTTCAAGATGTTTCGGGGTATTAAGTTGCATTCTTGCATTTTAGAAACCAATAAGACCTTAGTGTCATTCTAGTCTTTAAAGTTTTTTTCAATTCAGTTCCAATTAATTATGATGTATGTTAATTCGTGGCTTTTGGTTGTAAGTCACTTCGTATGTCGCATTTTATTTTCTATAAGTATGTAAGTCCTATGAATGTAATGATCAGATTATGAACTATGAAATTGAGATTATTCTCTGAAATTACCTTTCGTGTAATTTATATGCGTGGATTCGCATAGCTAGTACATGGACTCGTACATTTTAAGCGTGGACTCGCTTGTTGTGCATGGACTTGCACGTTATCTAACATCTACCCTGGCTGGCCATTCGTTTACGAACCCCTCTGGATGCTTGACGGAAGTTTTTCCTATTCAGAGTTATCTTTGTTTCTTTCGCTCCAAGATTTACCTTAAGATCACGTTTGAAACTGTTTACCAACCATAGTCACCAAATTCCCTTCGTTTATCTGCACCCCTACTCTTATTCGTACCAACCAAATCACAAATTCCCTTCGTTTATCTGCACCCCTACTCTTATTCCCTTCCGCTACGCTACATCAGGTGGTATCATAGCCTGAGCCACGATCATCTCAATCCCCGTATTGAGATCGAGAGTTTTCTTATCTGTGAGTTGCGAGAGATCGAAACACTACAAACCGTGCAACAGGATTTGTGATCTAAGGATCCAAATCTCAATTATCCTCCTAGCACCACTACAAATCCGTTCCAAGATATGATGGATCTTGATTTAGATCGAAGATTTACAAATATGGAGAACTCTTTTCAGGAGATTATCAAACGATTTGAAAAACTTGGAAATCAAGCATCGTTTGTTACGCATCAATCTATTGTTCGTACAAAACCTGAAGAAGAGGTGATCGAACAAAGATGTACCCTTGGACAAAAGGAACGAAAGCATGGACAATCATGGAGTGTGGATTGTTTGTGCAAAGGAAATTTTGATCCATCTTGTAGAATCCTAGATGCCGAAGAATTCTTCAAGAGCATTGATTCGGATAAGTTGGTTATTCCTTCAACCAATCTATGCTTGTCCAACAAACCAAGTGATGCCCCTAAAAATTTACAAATACGAGAAAAGGGGAAGAGAATTATGATGCGTACGAATCAAGAGTTGAAGAAGTTCGTAAGGAGTCTAAAGAAGAGAAGAAAGATCAAGGCGATTTGTATAAAATTGAAGAGATTTGTGATGTCTTACACAAGGAAACTTTCGTTTCTGAAAAGAAGGATGAATTGCAACAAAACAATCTCTTCAGGAATCGTTATTACATTGAAGATGGATTGTGTGAAGTGATCATCAATAAAAGGAGTCAAGAGAACTTTGTCAACAAGCAATCTGTTGCAAATTTAGGGTCAAACCCAACACCATGTCCCGAGCCTTGTTTGCCAAGTTGGATCCAATCTGGAGGAGAGTACAAGGAGAAGCAAAGAGCAAAACAAGCTGAGTTGTTACCATCCAAGCTGAAGCAATTAAAGAACAGGCAGAGCAATGCTTCACATGCTTCAAACTTGGTTATGCATGATGGCTTGTATGGATGGTGTGATACACCAAGTGTACGCCTTGATTTGAAGTCTTCCCTTGGTCCATTCATGATCAATTATTTTGATGACTTCCTAAAGGAAGACGAGTCAGAGGAAGAGCATTTTGAGCAAGTAAAACAAGTTCTTGCGGCTTTACAAAGTCATGGCCTCGTGATCAAACCAAAGATGCGCTTGATTTGGGAAGGAAGACTGTTAATTCTAGGGTTTACTGAAAGAAGTCACAAATTTCGTAGTGTTGATGTGCATATTAAAGCAACCAAAACCTGGCCAACTTATATGCATATCAAACACTTGAGAAGCTTTCTTGATTTGGCCCATTCTCATCAAAAGATCATCCACAACTTCAGTGCACTCGTAATTCCCTTCATTGCCTTGCACAAGAAGCAAGCCTCGTTCCTTTGGAACAACGAAGCTGACCCTTTCTTTCGTGTGCTTCAAGGAACATTTAGCACAAATTCAAACTGGACTACGCTACATCAGAAGCTTCACGCCATGTTACGAGTTTTCAAAGTTTGGGAATTGCAAATCCAAGTTAATACGGATATCATATATCTTTGGGAGTTGCCAATCCAGATCATATGCAAAAGTGGCACTTCCAAGGTAGTTACGGATGTTGCGACTCAAAGGCAGAATCTACTTGATGGAATTTATGAATTTACCACTACTTTTGAATGTTACAACAGAGATGAAGAAAATCAGGGCAACTTATGTTTGTTGTGCAAGCATGGCGTAACCGGGAATGATGACCACTTGTATGACAAGTTGTGTATGAAAAATGTTCAACTACGCATTCTAAAGTTGCAAGTTTGTGAACAATGGTTGTGCATGCTATCCATAATCGGGTTGTCAAGTGTGCTGCATGATTATGACACGAAACCAAGTCCTTGGGTTGATGATTTGTTTGTGGCAAGACCCAAGAAGTGCCATCTGAATGTCGTTTCACTTATGAATCAAGCTTGGAACATGATCAAGCATTGGAGCGAGCCATCCGAAGACGCAATTATGGCTCAAAAGACCCATATTGATTCGTTTAGGCGTGATCAAATCTTCCATCCATCCGAGTAAGTCATGGATGATGACTTTTCACCATATTTGGATGCCTTCCTACTTCCATCACAGCTAGTAGCTCGTGGATGAGCTTTCTTCCAAGAAGGGGAGTATGATATAGGACATCCTAGACACTCGGAGTTTCTACATGATCCACCTTAATCCAACGTGAAAACATGCCAAGGATCAATTCGTTATTTGCCTTTCTTGACGAATTGATTTGCATTTCAAGACATTTCGGGGTATTAAGTTGCATTCTCGCATTCTAGAAACCAATAAGACCTTAGTGTCATTCTAGTCTTTACATTTTTTTCAATTCAGTTCCAATTAATTATGATGTATGTTAATTCGTGTCTTTTGGTTGTAAGTCACTTCGTATGTCGCATTTTATTTTCTATAAGTATATAAGTCCTATGAATGTAATGATCAGATTATGAACTATTAAATTGAGATTATTCTCTGAAATTACCTTTCGTGTAATTTATATGCGTGGATTCGCATAGCTAGTACGTGGACTTGTACATTTTAAGCATGGACTCGCTTGTTGTGCATGGACTTGCACATTATCTAACATCTTCCCTGGCTGGCCGTTCGTTTACGAACCCCTCTGGATACATGACGGAAGTTGTTCCTATTCAGAGTTATCTTTATTTCTTTCGCTCCAAGATTCACCTTAAGATCACGTTCGAAACCATTTACCAACCCTAGTCACCAAATTCCTTTCATTTATCTGCACCCCTACTCTCATTCGTACCAACCAAATCACAAATTCAAACAAGCCTTCTGTTACGCTACATCAAAAACCCAATAATTTCCTCCTTGCCTGATCCCTCCTCCCTCTCCGCCTTATTCTCCGACCCTCTAAATTTCTCAGTTCAACCAAAAAACTTGTTGGATTTTCCTTTGATGCTGGTGGGTTTTAATTAGAGGAAATAGATGATTGGAAATGGGGTTTGGTTGATGCCGGTGGCTTTTAATTTAAGGAAGGAAATTGTAGGAGAAGTTGGGTATTTTGCCAAGAAGGGTAGATTATCGGTGATGATTCTAACTACCGAAGAAGCTGCCATCCTTCTCCCACCTCTTTTTTCTGGCATGATCATCTTGATCGATAGGGCTCGTACGACCCTAAATCCAAAACCCACTTCTCGGGCTTATTGTCATTGACAAGGGCCTGGTAGTTGAGCAACCAGTCACGGTAGAGAAGGAGGGAGCTATCGTGCAGGGTTTGATGATGGAGGATGAGAGAAACAGCGAGTGGCGTAGATAATGCCAATGCTGTCAAAAATGGCAGGTGGTCTTCGGGGAGGGAGCCGATAGAGACGAAGGTGAGGTTGGTGATGGAGGCACGGGCGAAGGGTGGCTGAAACCCAAAAATTTTGTTTTAGGAGAGAGAGAAGAAGATGGTTTTTTTTAAAAAACATAAACTAAAGGGATTGAAATGTAAATTTAAACTTTTATCAACAACCTTTGCCATGCAAGATAAAAAATGAAGATGCGGCAGCCAACTTAATTTTTAGATGACGTCGTTTGTTGGTTTAGAATGGTTTTAGGCTCATGAAGGCCCCTGAGCCTAAAAGTGAAAATACGAAGCTAACGTCAGGACTCGTTGAGTCATTTTTGAAGTACAAGATCATATGTCAAAAAGCACAAAACCACAGGTACTAAAATAGTACTTTTCCCTTACTTTTATTAATCATCAAGTTAATAAAATAGTTCTGGTATACGACAAAACTAACTCTTTGATATTGTCCAAATACACATGAAGTAGCATGAAAAAGCCTAACAAATATAAGATGATCAAATGAGATTGTCAGAGCATGATTTTTTTTTATAGGACAAACAGAATGCATTAATCATAAGAATCCAACTGGATAAGATCTAAGATTTTCGGGGGCAAAACATATGCTTATTATTCGAAAAAAATTTGAGACGACATCTTTTTCTTAAATAATCTGTAACATGATTGTTTAAGAGAGAGGTGAAGCTAAAAATACAATAAGAAAAAGAGAGAAAATAAGTTATAATATTTTCTACTAATAGTTAAAGTTCTAATCAACTATTGAATCATAGTTACCAATGAGATCATGGACTAAAAGACAATCCATCTCCACGATCGTCTTTTGCATAATATATAAGCAGGTAACTAAGTAGAAAGAGAGTTGGATCGCTAAAAGTTTTGCTTTCACCAGAGAAGAAGCTTGACAACTAAGAATCTGAACATCTATAACATGGCCTTCTTCATTCTTAGTAACTACAACCACACTTGAGAGAGAAAACACTTTCATCCATAACGCATCATAATTGAACTTCATGGTATCTTCCTCTAGAGCCATCCACGGAGTTTGCTTGTCCATAATTGAGATACTGTCACCCAAAGAGTTCATGTCCACTTGCAAAAATTCAGTACAAGCGTAAGAAGTCAAGGATAATGTAATAATAGGAATAATTATAACACCTTCAAAGATCATCTTATTCCTAATATTCCATATGGGCCAATTATGCATAGCAAGGATGATTAGATTCTGAGTATTAGAGTTATTTAATAGGGTAAATTACCCTCAGGTCCTTGAGTTTTGTACATTTTTGTTGTAGGACCCCTATATAATTTGAATTAGATGTAAGGTCCTTACTTTATGAATTAATATTGGTCTTTGGTCCCTAATATGATTGAGGATGATGTCAGCAATCATTTTTTTTATTTTTTCAAGAAAGTGACCAAAATACCCTTACATAAAAAATAAAATAAAATTCATTTTCATCTCTCTTCATCTTCAACCTTCATAATCAACTTTCATCTTCAACCTAATGAACATCAAATTTTCAGTTTATACAAAAATTTCAACCTGATGGACATTTATCTCGTGAAACCTAATTTTTCAACTTTCATTGCCGCTTTTAGACCCCAAACAGCAGAAACCGATTTCACGCCGATTTCAACCCATCCACCACCACTATTACAATGAGGCCAAGCCAACCCTCACCGTTGGCGACGAGGCTGAGCTCCGAGCTGCTCCCTTCCTCCCCCACCCACCCCGAGCTCTAAGTTGCTCTCTTTCGTGATGAGGCTAAGCCAAGCTAATTCCCCGGTCAGCGACGACTCCAAGCCCCCAATAGACCTCTCCTTGACAGACCTGGGGATGTTGCTAGAATTGCCACGAAACACGAATCTGCTAGTTATTGAGGAAGTCCATCGAGATGCGAACATGGAACTAGGGTTTTGCAAAGGTAGAGCCCAAGAACCAAGAACACCATATTGAGTAGGATCTTCTTGTAGAGTTTCAGTTTCTTTAGGGAGGTGTTTGAGCTGCTTGAAAGTCACCGCCACCACCTGGGCTTTCGAGGAAGGTATCAGTCCTCCATGTCTTATCCATCGCCTCAACTCCTTCATCGCCGTTGGTGAGTATATCTTGAAAGTCAACACCACCTGGGCATTTGACACCCTTGAAGATGGATGTGGGCACGACAAAATAGAGGATGACATTGGTCCTTGGAACCAAAGACTGGTTTCTACAAGTCAGAGAGAGTGGAGGGGTTTGGCAACGGTGAAGGAGATTGATTAACGAAGATTGAAATTAGAGTTTATCTGTATTAGATCTATTTTTTTGTTATTGTAAGTGATTTGTGTTCAATTCTGAAATCTGGATTTTTTGAAAGTTTTATGTTTTGTGTTGGATGATTGTTCTTTTTGTTTTATGGGTTTTGATGTTCACGTCTGTAAGGATGAATGAAGATGGTCATTTTTTATTTTTTGTTTAAGGGTATTTTAGTCATTTTAGTGATAAAAAAATTGCTGACATCATTCTCAATTATATTAGGGACCCGAGATCAATATTAATTCAAAAAATAAGAACCTTATATCTAATTCAAATTATACAGGGCCCTACAACAATACCGTACAAAACTCACGGACCTGAGGGTAATTTACCGTAATTAATAACACGAACAAATTAGATAACCAAAGCCAAAAGAAGCATGCGAGAAAGTCAGAATACTATAACATAAGTCACTAGTGAGCCAAGAAGCACGAATATATTAATAATCCAATGACATATGACAAATAGTTTGAAGATATTCCTTGCAAATACTACATAAAGAGGAAGGATTTAGATGTTGTCTAAAAAATTAAGCTGTCAGAGGTAAGTTATTTTTAACTGCTCTCCATATGAATTTTTTTATTCTAAGATGAACATTAAATTTCCAAATTTGACCCCAGATTTAAGCAAACACTAGTACTAGCCTATAATGAATAACATTGAGACAATTAATTTTTAAGAGTGTAATATCCTTTTCAACAGTATACAAATTCGAGGAAAAAGGACTTCATACCCATTTATCATGAAGTATCATGATTTTCAATGGACATCTTAGCATTAGCTTCTTTCTCGGAGACATAGAAAAGAGAATCCAGGATATCCTATTTTTTTT
>SOPF01030904.1:0-10086 GCA_012979155.1 Hypericum perforatum
CACATAAGAGCATCTCCGCAGAGGTCATGGAAATTTAAGGGATGTGTGGTGGCTGAAAATATTGATAGTAAGTGTTCATTGGTGCAAGATGTGCCAACCAGGTGGAACTCAACTTACTTAATGTTGGCAACTGCTATTAAGTTAGAGAAGGCACTTATAAGATATGAAGATGAGAATGAAGGTTTCAGGGGTGAATTGACTGATGATAAGGGAAAGTGTTGGGTACCGGATTTCTTAGACTGGGAAAATGGTAAAAGATTAGTTGTATTTCTGAAATACTTTTATGAACTAACTTTGAAAGTTTTTGGGACTAAGTTTGTTACTTCCAACACATTTTTCCATGAGATTGTGGCATTAGATGAGGCACTAAGAGAATGGAAAGAATCTTCTGATGTCGAGCTTGTTATAATGGCAACAGCTATGAAAGACAAGTATGATAAGTATTGGGGAGACCCTGAAAAGTTGAACAAATTGCTCTTCGTTGCAGTTATCTTTGATCCACGTGTGAAGTTAGATTATGTAGAGTTGTATTTGAAAGATATATATGGAGCAAAGGCTAGTACAATGTTTAAAGCAGTCAAAGACACTCTATGCATTGTTTGAAGATTACCGGAAAAAATGGCTATTGGAAAACGGAGGAGATGGAAATATGGAAAATGAAGGAGAATGTATGGATCAAAGACATAGATCAAATTTGGCAAAGAGTGAGCAAAAGATGTTTGAGAGGCTTGAGCGCCTTAACAAGCTAAAGAAAGACAATTTTGGAACTTCGGATGGGAAGTCCGAATTAGATAGGTACATTAATGAGGATAGAGAGATACCAAATACCAATACCAAGTTTGACATCCTTCATTATTGGAAAAATAATTCATTTCACCTTCCTATCCTTGGACAAATGGCAAGAGATATATTGGCCATGCCTATCTCAACGGTTGCTTCGGAATCGACATTTAGCACAAGTAAGTAATCTTCTATTTCAAGAACTTTTCAATGTTTAACTACTCTTATGAATTTATCATATCCAAACTTGATTTTGTTAGGTGGACGGGTGTTGGATGCTTTTAGGAGTTCTTTGGGTCCAACTAGTGTCGAAGCATTGTTATGTGTCCAAGATTGGCTGAAAAATTCTGACTTTTCTGCTGAGCAAATTGAAGCTATTGCTGAACTTAAGTCCAACTGATGCTCAAGATAAAATTGAAGATGGTAAGAACTAAGAACTCTTTTGGATTAATATGTTTAGTATCTAATGGCTTGATATTTTTGTAATTAATCTGTTTTGTGCTTTATTTCAGAATTGAACAAGCTCTCATTGGACTCGAATTCAAATGTGACACTTACTTCTACTTCTTCCAACACTTTAGAAGAAATCAGTTGAACATGTCAATGACCGAGAAGTTGCAAAGCCACTATGGAAAAGTGGTCGAATAAGCCTCTGCTTGGAACTTGGATATTGCAGCAGCATGCTCATTATTGTATTCTGTTTGGATATTGCAGCAACATGCTTATTAGTGTGTTTTGTTTGGATTTTCAGTATTTGAACCTCTGATACTTTTGAAACTTGAACTTGTGAAACTTTTTTGCAGTTATTGGTCTGAGATTACAATGGTTGTGTATATAGAGCCTTTTCCTTCGGTCCATTTTTTTTTCTTCTGAAATTCGGTAGTTTTTGGTATTTTCGGTATAATACCGAAATTTTAATTCGGTATTCGATATGATACCGAAATAATTTCGGTTCGGGATCGGTATCGATTTTTTTGGAATTTCGGTATTCGGTATTTTTGGTATTCGGTATTCGGGATCGGTATATACCGAATGCACACCCCTAAAGGTGACCTTCCAAAGGAGATGGTGGTTTGGGTTTCCGAAAATTAGTTTTTCAACAGGGGACAATTCTTATCAAACAAGCTGTGGAGATTGGTCTGTTCATCAAAATTATTGGTAGCTTGTATTCTCAAAACAAGATATCATTTATGATGTAGTTTATTGGAAGCCTTTGGTGGATTCAATCCTTCTTTATCTGGAGTATTATTCAGGGCCTAAATTTACTAGTGCCAGCTGCCAAGCGTGACGTAAAGGATTCAATATTGATGTCACATTAATATCTGTCAGATAGTTGGTTGCCTGGGGAGGGTGATGGAAGGCTAAAATATTGGTACACAAGTTCTGATTCTTTCTAGATGATGACGGAATTACAGGAGGAGAGAATGAATGCTTGCTGGAGTCACTGTTTAACTAAGATGCTAATTGTACTAGTGTAATTCCTCTAAGTTCTAGACACCATGATGATATTATACATTTGGAGGCATACCAAAGATGAAATTTATATGGTAACAATGGTTTAACTTAAGTGGAGATCGTTGATCTCCTGGTTGTAGCTTAAGTGGAGATCGCTGATCTTCCACATTCATCAAAGATCGGACCATCGATCTCCCATGTTCATTAGAGATGGGAATATCGATCGTTTAGAGTTGGTATGGGCCTGTACTGTTGATTTGAAGATCTGGACGTACTCCAATGTTATCGATTAAAGCAACCTAGAGTGGAGACGTCAAGTTGGATATTCTGAGGTGATGCTGGGCATCAGCATGATTATCAATAGCGATCGAGAACCCAACCAAACATGGACTTCAAAGAAGACTAGTTGGACGAGACTCTGAGAAGTCAGGTGAATGTAGACTTAAATCGAAGATCACCAAGTTAGATTACGATAGACGTTAGATAGAGACATTGAAGTCATCGTGCTAGACTAAAACACAGTTTAGTATAGGAAGCCGAGTCAGTTAATTTCTCCGTATAAGCACGGGTTAGGGCATTAGGCAAGATAACACAAAAAACTCACAGTTTATGCTTTTGTACAATTGTTTTTTGCTTTATTTTGTTTCAATAAACTTCTTTCCTTCACAATCTAGACATTTTCTTTTTCTCTATTAGATCAATGTTGGGATGACTTTTTCGGATCTATTTCAAGTTCGCTAGACGTTCTTCCACAAATTTTCCGCAACAACCTCAGAAGTGCTCAGTTTGGTTTAGCATTTCAGCTGCTAGCTGGTTAACTGCTACCATATCATCAAACGAGCGTGACCAGCTAAAGATCGTCCCCATCCATGTCCTTTTCATTTAGTGGGATGCCAATGACTTATGGTGGGATCACAGTCTACTGGTCGGCTCACGACAAAACATGGTGTTAAAAAGGGAAAGTAATCGTCCTTAGACAGTCTAGGCGAGAACCGTTTGTCGACCATGAAGATCTATCGGCTTTCGATGAAAATAATTTCAGACTTCTAAGTGTTTTTATTACAATATCTCTAGTTGGAGGTGTGGATCACCAAAAATCAACCAAAGATGTCTTGTTGTACATGCTGACAACGAGAGCATCTTGTTCCCGCAGTCGAGGACCAATCTGCTTCCTCCCCACCCCCCCCCCCCCCCCCCCCCCCCCCCCCCTCTTCTTTTGGACTTCTCCCTCTTTTCTTCTTCCTCCTCCCTCTTTTCTCCCTCCTAACGTTGGGAGAGAGTAATTTTTTTTTGTTATGGGTATTTTTGTCTTCACGTTATCCCATGGCCGAAAAACTGTATTCTCACGTTAGAAGTTTCATACAATTTTAACAAACTATGAGAGTTTTTTAATCGATTTACAGAATAGAGAGAAAAAAAAACAAATATGTCAAATGGGTAATTTAACCTAGATTAAATGGTTCATGGCACAATTTTGTTTCATGGCCCATATTGCAAAATCAAAACCAAATATGACGCGGAAACTATTCACCTAATCATATATTTTATAGATCTCAACCCTCAGAATTACTATCTTGGCAATGTACGTTGGTTAGAATAAATTATCTAGGTAGCATAATCAGTTACAGACAAAAAACATGAACATGCAGTTTACGTAATTCGTTTTGTTTGGTCATGATCGACACTTGTCATTATGTACCTGGGAATCATTCGTGGGGCGATTCCATTTACCAAATGTGGATAAACATCGAGCCAACTTGTTATGTGACAAACATCGTCACAAACTATTATTGTTCTAAAAAATTAGTCTCGTTGTTCGTCCAGTAGTTCGGATCACTGCCTAAAAACTAGATCGGGTCCGTTCAACTCTAAAAGGTCGGACTATTGGACGCAGATCGATGGCCAATACGAACATTTGACCCAAATCCAAAACCCAAATGACCATTTTAAAATAGTTTATAGAGTTCTGGTCGATCAAAAATTTTGTGAGACCGAGGAAAAGCGGGTAGAGTCGTTCTCCGGATTGGTTTTTACATTCCAAACTACTATAATATAATTTTTTATACCAAGTATCTATTGAAACGACTATTACAAGTTTCAAACGAATAAGAATAAGATTTTGAGAAGTTATCAAATTTTCCAAATAATTATTTAAACAGTTATACTTTTAAAAATTCGAATTCGAGACTTAATTATATAAAAAAACTCTCTCAAGAGTGGATCAAAGTATTTTTTATTTGTCAAATAATGATGTGAGTGCTCGTTGGCTACTATAAATACAAGTTAGTCCTAGTGTAAGAGCATATAATTAGAGGAGAGACAGAGAGGGGGAGACAGAGAATGGAGACATCACTATCCACTTGGGTTTTGGGGTTAGTGCCTTTGTTGATGGGGCTAATTTGGTGGTGGAATGAGATTAGGTACGTAACCCCGGTTAGGGTTCGTTTGGCTGGCACCGGTAAGGAGCTTCCGCCTGGGGAAATGGGACTTCCCCTTTTAGGAGAACTGATCAGTTTTCTTTGGTACTTCAAGATCAGACGCCGGCCTGACGACTACATCAACTCTAAGAGGAAAAGGTTTGATGCGGTTGTTTCAAGAGCATATGTAACACCTTTTGTCAAAAGTATTCGATTTTCTCATATTTTCAATAAAAAAATATTTTACATCGGCTAATTTTTCCCATTTCAGTTAAATTCATTTTAAAGCATATCAATCATTCAATAACAAAAAAATATTCAGTATCATTATTCTCGCTAACTTAATAATGTCTATCGTAAGATACGGTGAGGGAGTAGGACTTTACAAGACCTACCTATTCGGATATCCTACAGTAATTGCATGCACCCCGGAGAGCAGCAAGTTCGTTCTTCAGGCTGACCACGACTTCTGCCTCCAACGCTGGCCCACTATCGATTTGTTGGAAAATTGTTTCTATCATATCTGCTACTGGGTCAGCCCACAAGCGCCTCAGGAGATTCCTGGATGAGGCTATCAACCAGCCCAGAGCTCTCAATCGGATTGCCCTATTAAACCAGCCACGCCTCGTGGACCAACTCAAGTCTTGGGCCGACAAAGGCACTGTTGCTGTCTATGCTGAATTTGGGAAGGTAACAATACTTGCTACTTTGCTTTGTATTTGTTGCTACTAATGTTTTAAGAGGATTTAGATAGGGTACTGAGAAGTTAGTCCACCCGTTATAGAATTTGGATGGACTATACATACTTTGTTTTTTGCGATATTGTCATTTTCTTCGTGCGATAACATTATGTATTTTTATTTTTTTTATTTTTACAAGAATGACATTTTCTTCATGTGATATCGATCCATGTGAGTTTTTTCTTTCATCCCGTAATTTTTAATTTTTTGAAAAAAAAAGGTCCTAATGATATTTTTTTTCATGTGATACTTACATGTATGAGTTTTTTTTACTTTGATCCCATAAATTTTTGACTTTTACAAAAAATCTCTTGCATGTCTTTTAGTTCGCACTAGTGAAAATTCAACCATGTTTTAAGAATCATAATTCGACCAACGATTTTATTCATCCGGTCACTTTTTTATGAGTATATTTTTTTTTCAAATTTATAGCCAATTCAGTTCCAACATAAAAAAAATAAAATTCCAAATTTTGTTAGATCAAACAAATTTTGAGTCAGAATTGTCAGACCAATCGATATGAATCTTGGAAACGCAATGTTTCACTTTTCAGGTCGCTTTAAAAACATTTGTTGCAGTTATCCCTTTAAAACTAAGTCCTCTAAAAAGTTCCTTTAAAAGTAAGTAAAAAGTTTGGCCAATTCATTATTTACAGTTTTGTTTTTTTTTTTTTGGTAGGATACAGAATTCTGAAATCCTTCTATATGTGGCACAATCAATAGTTAGTCAAAAAATAAACGTAACGGGCTTAAATTTAGTTTGGATTTGGGGTAGAATCAAAATTGTCTGTTGCCTTGTACAATCTAAAAATTTTACATATTTTTTTAATGTAGTTGAATTTCGAGAGCATTGGGAAGCTTTTCGTCAGCTTCGAGCCAGGCCATCTGCTGGACAAAATGGAATATTATTTTCAAGGAGTTCTCAAGGGAATGAGGGCCAACCCGCTCAAGCTTCCGGGCACCGCTTTTCATCATGGCCTTCAGGTTAATTTCATAAGATTCATTAATGTGATTAACTCTATAAGCAAAATAAAATTTGTGTAAACTTCAATTTAATTACCACATTACTAATTGTAAAAATGGTGAAGTATTTATAGCTGTGAGAAAGAAAAAAAAAAGGGGTGAGAGAGAGAGAGAGAGTAAGGTGCAGTATTTTATTTAACAGTAGTTGAATAATAGACATGTATATTAAAGATGGCAAGATTCACTGAATATAGAGGGGAATATAAGATTATTGACATGAAGATTAATAGGTAAAATACATACTCTAGAAAAGTTAGCAGGGAGATATTTTAGTTTAGTAAAGAGATTAAGAATTCAAGTTGTTTTAAGCACATTAATAATGTTAACTTTATCATCGTTCAAATATTTTGCAGTTAAAATTTGGATTAGTCGATTCTGAATATTATGATATGAAATAGTTTTAAAAAAAATAAGACTGTTGAGCTTTCAATTTTTAATATAACCTTGAGACTATAAAGAAAAGATTGTATCTTATTTCCTAATTTTGGATAATAATTTTGAACTGAGAGGGGGTTAAAATTTACGAGGGGTTCTTTTATCCTTATTTTACCTCCAATTTTTCTCTTATATAACTCTTGATCATGAGCATAAAATATTTTGTAACTTATAATCCCAATTAAAATGAAAATTTGATATTCTTTCGCTGAAGGGAAAAAGATTTTACACCTTATAAATAACTCACTCCATCAATTTATCGCAAAATTCAGTGTCGGAAAAAACTCTTGTCCATATTCGGAGAAGAGCTTGAGAAGAGGAAGCGAGAGGAAGTAGATGGAGGAGAGGCAAAAAATGATCTCATGGACGGTCTAAGGAAAATTAAATTTGACAATGGAGACTTATTGAATGACGAAGAGGTTCTTGATAATATTTCAAGCTTTGTTCTGGGAGGCCACGAACCTGTTGTTGTGGCTGCTTCGTGGGCTGTTTTTTACCTTGCAAAACACCCTCTTGTTCTTCAAAGGCTCCGAGTGAGTAAGAATTAATAGTTACTTCACGTTATTATTACTGTTTTGCGGTTTTAAAATGTCTAACTAGGTGATAATGATATTATACAACTGATAATCAAATGACAGCCACTAATCTGAGTTATTTTACCTTTTTCACAAGTCATGTTATATCTTTAATTTTATGTGTGTCATGTTACGTTACGTTATTAATATTAATAACATGGCATAACACATGGAATAACTCAAAGAATTATAATTATCAGGTGTCACTTAGTTATAAATTTAAGTAAACTAAATTTTTTACCACCGGGTGAGAGATTTTTTTTTGAACAATAAAGTAGTGGAATGTTCTAAGTGTGAATCTAAGTTCCAATTGTTACTCGACTATAAAGTAGTGGTATGAATAATAAAGTAGAGATTTCTTTTTGCATTATCGTAATAAAGCCGCGCTATTTATAAGGCGACTCTTTAATGTTATTTTTCACGGTGATATAAGTAATTTGTGCATAATGTCAAACCAAGATAATGCTACATTTATCATGTTATACACCATTTGATTTTCTCTGTGTGAGCAGGAGGAAAACATCGTCATCAGTAAAGAGAAGAGCGGCGACTATGTTACAGCGGATGATATTTTGAAAATGAAATACACAAAGCAGGTACCAATGCCACGTTGATAAAGTTTTGTTCAAACGGTAAAATTTTATTCCAGGGATAATTCAAGATTACACCATAAATTAGGAACTTATATTCATCAAAGTTCCCAATGATTGACTACTTACTATTTAGAACGTGTATTTCGCAAAATAACCCAAGATGGTGGATAAAAAACCAAAGTTACTCTAGTAGACACGAATGTGGTCAAACTTTCTTAACATTGTTTACATGTACGGTCAAACAAAAAATGTTTAAAACTTTTCGATACTATAAAGGTAATAAAATGTTTTGATTGTTAAAATTTGGTAGAAGCTCGATATTTGAAATTCCGTATTCATTTATATATAGGATTAATATGTACTTTGTTGATAAATAATTGTAAATATTTCTACTTTTATCCGATTTTAAACACTGAACGGTTCAAAGAATAATACCCTAGTGAATAATGGAGCATAACTGAGGGTCATTTTGGAGTTTTTATGTGTAACTAAAAAAATATTTTGAAAAATTACCTGTGTGGCACACGAAAATAAAATTTTTTTCCCCAAAAAAACTAAAATATATTTAACGCAATTATATAATTTAAATATATCAATTGGAAGAATTAATCGATGCTATGTAATAATCTCTCAGGTAATAGAGGAAACCTTGAGAATGTGTAATGTAGCGGTATTTGTTTTCCGCATGGGCGACAAGGATGTTGAATTTAAAGGTTTGTAACTTTTTTTACAACCAACGTAACTGGTTATTTAAATTATTTCATTAATTATTACTGTGGTGAATTTGTTGATAATGAGTGTGGTGAGTTGGATTAGATATAAAAAATTAATATGATATTAAAATAATTATCAAACTTGCACGATTTTATTCTTTACAATTTTGAATTAAAAATAAGGATTTCGATGTACTTCAGGTCAAATTATCCCAAAGCATTGGAAAGTTATTTGCTGGCTTCGATATCTTCATACAGATGCAAGAAACTTCGAGGACCCACTGTGCTTCAATCCAGACAGATGGAACGTAATTGAGTTTAACTTTGACGTAACTGACAGCCATTTATATAATTTTTGGCGAATTGACAAGCAAATTATAATACATTTTTAAAATTTTTAGGATGACATAAAGCCCTTAGAGTACCAAGCATTTGGCGCCGGTGTTAGGATTTATCTAAACTAGAATCCATAACCCAAAGATCTCATGTAAACTATTAAGATTAACCGAATCCGGAAGCGTACCTGAATCCATAGCGAAGAATGTGATAGCGGAAGACAGGTTGATCTTCCGAGTTATGACAAACCTCAAAGAGTTCCTTCAGCTCTCTTTGACCTAATCTCAATGGGAAGAGTAATGTAAGGGCTTGTCTAACCCGGGGACCATGACCCTAATTTATAAGGGGTAAACCCTAATTTCTGTAATTACGGTTTTGCCCATCACAAAACCCTAATTTGCCTGATATCTCTACACATTAAAGGCCCACACCCTATTAGATACATTAAAGCCCAAAACTTATTTGATCACTTTTAAGTGGGCTCAACCGGACATGACAGCCCATTACATAATTATTTCACATATAAGTCCAACGTTGGATTAAGGATCCAACAATCTCCCACTTGGACTATATGTGTAACCTTATAATCATGTAATGTATACCTTATTGAGCTCATTTTGCTGTCATTACTGAAATGTATCTATTGCCAATCTCGTCCATCAATCATATCAACATAGGATCAAAGCAGCCTTCGTTACATTTATTTCGTAACTCGACCCATCAATGGTCACAATGCGATATAACTGAATGACATAGATTATGATGTGGATGTGTAGCATGGAAATGTCATGTAACATGACCAAAACATGCCTATTTCCAACTGGTCCAACCTTAAACTTAACTGAGATCAACTGAACCAAAATCAGAATATGGATAAATTACCAAACTTTATTACCAAACCTTATTTCTGCAGAAAATAACCTGACAATATCCATAAACTAAAATAACCAGAAATATGTCTATCAGAACATCCAAATTACAAACTCCCACTAAAACCGAATATCCTCAATGAAGATAACA
>SOPF01030905.1:0-10328 GCA_012979155.1 Hypericum perforatum
CATAATTATTTCACATATAAGTCCAACGTTGGATTAAGGATCCAACAGCCGGATCAAGGATCTGCGTCGGCAACATGTTTGCTCGGATGCAATTAGCTCTTCTCCTTCATCATTTGGCTACCGGATACAAGTAACAATATATTATATTATAAAGTTCTTCGACATAATTATATCATGTCGTTGATATTTTTTTGTGCAGACATGCATGTTTAAAATTATAACTACATTACATTGATATTACCACATTTTTGAGTGTCATGGATTTGTTTATAAATGTAAAAAATTTTGTTCATTGTCTTAAAAGTTTTGTTTGAAAATGAAGATTTTAATATGGTATCATAGAGGATTGAATTTGTAACCAATAACTGCTAGCACAATTATCATATGATGTCATGATAGTGAAATAAAAGTTTGTACAAACTTGACCCGGTAAATTATGTTTAAGGAAATGTGTTACAATTACAATTACTAGTTGCGATTCTGATTTGGCTTTTCAAAATTTTCAGGTGGGAACTTGTTAATCCGGATGCAGAGGTATTGTACCTTCCAAACCCAATACCAGTAGACAAGGTGAAGATTTCCATTGAAAAGCTTAACTGAGCTGCACCGCTTCCAACTCCAATATGTGCTTGCAATATCTCCAGATTTGCACCTTTCCAAAACGAATCATTTTAACTACTTGGCTCGTAGATGATGTTTCATGTGTATATTTCATTATTTTGATGCATCTGCTTTTATGAATAAAAATTGTGTTTGTTTGGATGTGAAGGCTAATCCGCTACTTTCAAATTAAAGTCACGATGTCTCTATGTCAAACAAGAAAGATTAACAAATCAGATAGATATTAGCTATTTGACAATAAAATACGAAAAGTCCCCGACCAAAAAATATGATATGACGTTATTACATGCATCCAACTTTTTCATACTGAAAATCGGTATATCGAATGTAAAATATTAAAGAATAGTTAAATAGACTTGTTTTTTAATTAAATATATTGTACACAATCACTATCAATTTTAATGTGAGATTCTAGAACACCTTTCTCAAATGAAGTTTGGAATCATAACTTTACTTTTTCTTTAGTGTTATTAAATTGATATTCATCCAAATACAACATATTACGAAATGACTAAAATTAGCATATTCACCCTAGCATATTCTAGTATTTAACCACTTTCCACTTTGAACTTCTGGTTCTCCAATAAATATTAGACTCAAAATATTGTGCTTTCTAGCTGGTTGAGAGACCAGTAGTTGGTTGATTCATATGTTGACTATAGCAAAAAGGCCTTGACCATAACGTTGGTAGGGAAAAATCCAATGATTTTGCACCAGGCGGCAGCAGCCACACTCACCCACGCTAAAATTTGAAACATCTCGGTATTGCTTGCATTGCAAACTATCATCGAGTAAAGCTAAATAGGGTGGGTCCTCTCTTTAAATGTTCAAGCTTAAAATATGTTATGATTTGGACCTTTAGCCTACTCATCCATGGCGGGTGTGAGGAGCAGTTGCTGGATATACTCGTCTTTAGGTTTTTGTAACCAGGAAAAATGTTACTATTTGGTGTATCGAATGGTAAAAATAGTAAAAACTAAATTCAGGTGATTATTTATGATGATGCAACCCATATAGTTCACTGTTTTAAAAAAAAAATTTATTGAAAGATCAATACTTCAAAGCTTATCTTGCACATACAACAACCACGGTAAAATTATTCAACTGAGATTTGATCCGTAAATAGGAGTTTTCCTCTAATGTAGGGAGGGGTATTTTTAAATAAAAATATAATTTAATAAATCGCAGTGGTCAAAATGAACAAAAAAATGTCAATCCTATTACAGCTTCTAGCCATAACGAACTGTTGTATATAGGGAAAATCATATTTACATAACTCTACAAAAACGGAGTTCAAAATTTTTCTTATTTAAGGTTGGTACTCAAAATAATCACTTTTTTATTTAAACTATATTTTAAAAATGTAAACCTCTTACTATTTTTATCAAATTCTCTTCATAACTCAAAAGCATGAATGTATGTCTAAATGGTGGATGTTGGCCATGATTATTTAATGACTAAGGAATTCAAATTGGTGGTGGTGACCAGGTGAGCTTGTGATAATCAAGTTGTCGAGGTGGACTCTTTAATTAAAGTGCAGAAACTACGTATGATCATTAATTGCGTGCTTGGTGCTTAGATTAAATCAAACTTTGAACAAGTATCCGCCATTTTTTTTAAGAAGTAAAATTTTATTTATTGAAAAATAAAAAGCTGAATAGATTACACATACTATTTTATATATTATTTAGTGTCTGAAGGCACAATTCGCTCAAATATGTATCCGCCAGTTTCGTGGGGTTCCTACTCTCTAATCGATATTTTTATCGAACATCTATCCATTATATCTACGGCATTTCAAGCAGTGCCACGTAGGAAAAATATTATTATTGGGCCCTCATTATACTTCGACATTTTTTGTTAAAATTATAATTGGTGAAATTCAATTTGCGGTATTATTGTGAAGTATCTATTGTATTGGTTTATCAAAAGAAACAAAAGTGAATAAACACTTAGATTTGGAAAAACGATATCTTTTGAAGGTTTCGAGTACAACCGACTAAGAATATAATAAAAAAATTTTTGCGGAAGAATATAATAAAAATTAAATATTAGAGAGAAGACTTTCATTTTCAAGGACTAAATTTCTTGACTTTGAATTAGTTAGTATTTGAACGTGCAAATGTATATATAAATATATGTTTTCGTATTAACAGCCCCCAAAATATATCTTTACTTTTAGGAAAAATTACAATTTTAGTACCTGTGGTTTCGCACTTTTTGACATATGATCTTATACTTCAAAAATGACCAAACAAGCCCTGACGTTAACTTCGTGTTTTTACTTTTAGGCTCGGGGGACTTTCCAAGCCTAAATCCACTCTGAACCAACAAACAACGCCGTCCAAAAATTGAGTTGGTTGTCCACGTCATCTTTTTAAATCTCGGTTGGCAACATGAGTATCTTGGTCTTCAGGGGAGGGGTAGAATCATCATTTCGTAACCCAGCCCCTTGAATTTCTTCTTCCTCTAGATTTTAAGGGACTCGGGGACCTTCGTCCAGTGGCACTGGAGCTCCGCCGGTACACCCCCATTCCTCAATTCCATTAAAACTGATGTAGGACATCCCAGACACTCGGAGTTTCTACATGATCCACCTTAATCCAACGTGAAAACATGCCAAGGATCAATTTGTTATTTGCCTTTCTTGACGAATTGATTTGCATTTTAAGACGTTTCGGGGTATTAAGTTGCATTCTTGCATTTTAGAAACCAATAAGACCTTAGTGTCATTCTAGTCTTTAAAGTTTTTTTCAATTCAGTTCCAATTAATTATGATGTATGTTAATTCGTGGCTTTTGGTTGTAAGTCACTTCGTATGTTGCATTTTATTTTCTATAAGTATGTAAGTCCTATGAATGTAATGATCAGATTATGAACTATGAAATTGAGATTATTCTCTGAAATTACCTTTCGTGTAATTTATATGCGTGGATTCGCATAGCTAGTACATGGACTCGTACATTTTAAGCGTGGACTCGCTTGTTGTGCATGGACTTGCACGTTATCTAACATCTACCCTGGCTGGCCATTCGTTTATGAACCCCTCTGGATGCTTGACGGAAGTTTTTCCTATTCAGAGTTATCTTTGTTTCTTTCGCTCCAAGATTTACCTTAAGATCACATTTGAAACTGTTTACCAACCATAGTCACCAAATTCCCTTCGTTTATCTGCACCCCTACTCTTATTCGTATCAACCAAATCACAAATTCAAACAAGCCTTCCGCTACGCTACATTAGGTGGTATCGTAGCCTGAGCCACGATCATCTCAATCCCCGTATTGAGATCGAGAGTTTTCTTATCCGTGAGTTGCGAGAGATCCAAACACTACAAACCGTGCAACAGGATTTGTGATCTAAGGATCCAAATCTCAATTATCCTCCTAGCACCACTACAAATCCGTTCCAAGACATGATGGATCTTGATTTAGATCGAAGATTTACAAATATGGAGAACTCTTTTCAGGAGATTATCAAACGATTTGAAAAACTTGGAAATCAAGCATCGTCTGTTACGCATCAATCTATTATTCGTACAAAACCTGAAGAAGAGGTGATCGAACAAAGATGTACCCTTGGACAAAAGGAACGAAAGCATGGACAATCATGGAGTGTGGATTGTTTGTGCAAAGGAAATTTTGATCCATCTTGTAGAATCCTGGATGCCGAAGAATTCTTCAAGAGCATTGATTCGGATAAGTTGGTTATTCCTTCAACCAATCCATGCTTGTCCAACAAACCAAGTGATGCCCCTAAAAATTTACAAATACGAGAAAAGGGGAAGAGAATTATGATGCGTACGAATCAAGAGTTGAAGAAGTTCGTAAGGAGTTTGAAGAAGAGAAGAAAGATCAAGGCGATTTGTATAAAATTGAAGAGATTTGTGATGTCTTACACAAGGAAACTTTCGTTTCTGAAAAGAAGGATGAATTGCAATAAAACAATCTCTTCAGGAATCGTTATTACATTAAAGATGGATTGTGTGAAGTGATCATCAATAAAAGGAGTCAAGAGAACTTTGTCAACAAGCAATCTGTTGCAAATTTAGGGTCAAACCCAACACCATGTCCCGAGCCTTGTTTGCCAAGTTGGATCCAATCTGGAGGAGAGTACAAGGAGAAGCAAAGAGCAAAACAAGCTGAGTTGTTACCATCCAAGCTGAAGCAATTAAAGAACAGGCAGAGCAATGCTTCACATGCTTCAAACTTGGTTATGCATGATGGCTTGTATGGATGGTGTGATACACCAAGTGTACGCCTTGATTTGAAGTCTTCCCTTGGTCCGTTCATGATCAATTATTTTGATGACTTCCTAAAGGAAGACGAGTCAGAGGAAGAGCATTTTGAGCAAGTAAAACAAGTTCTTGCGGCTTTACAAAGTCACAGCCTCATGATCAAACCAAAGATGCGCTTGATTTGAGAAGGAAGACTATTAATTCTAGGGTTTACCGAAAGAAGCCACAAATTTCGTAGTGTTGATGTGCATATTAAAGCAACCAAAACCTGGCCAACTTATATGCATATCAAACACTTGAGAAGCTTTCTTGATTTGGCCCGTTCTCATCAAAAGACCATCCACAACTTCAGTGCACTCGTAATTCCCTTCATTGCCTTGCACAAGAAGCAAGCCTCGTTCCCTTGGAACAACGAAGCTGACCCTTTCTTTCGTGTGCTTCAAGGAAAATTTAGCACAAATTCAAACTGGACTACGCTATATCAGAAGCTTCACGCCATGTTACGAGTTTTCAAAGTTTGGGAATTGCAAATCCAAGTTAATACGGATATCATATATCTTTGGGAGTTGCCAATCCAGATCATATGCAAAAGTTGCACTTCCAAGGTAGTTACGGATGTTGCGACTCAAAGGCAGAATCTACTTGATGGAATTTATGAATTTACCACTACTTTTGAATGTTACAACAGAGATGAAGAAAATCAGGGCAACTTATGTTTGTTGTGCAAGCATGGCGTAACCGGGAATGATGACCACTTGTATGACAAGTTGTGTATGAAAAATGTTCAACTACGCATTCTAAAGTTGCAAGTTTGTGAACAATGGTTGTGCATGCTATCCATAATCGGGTTGTCAAGTGTGCTGCGTGATTATGACACGAAACCAAGTCCTTGGGTTGATGATTTGTTTGTGGCAAGACCCAAGAAGTGCCATCTGAATGTCGTTTCACCTATGAATCAAGCTTGGAACATGATCAAGCATTGGAGCGAGCCATCCGAAGATGCAATTATGGCTCAAAGGACCCATATTGATTCGTTTAGGCGTGATCAAATCTTCCATCCATCCGAGTAAGTCATGGATGATGACTTTTCACCATATTTGGATGCCTTCCTACTTCCATCACAGCTAGTAGCTCGTGGATGAGCTTTCTTCCAAGAAGGGGAGTATGATATAGGACATCCCAGACACTCAGAGTTTCTATATGATCCACCTTAATCCAACGTGAAAACATGCCAAGGATCAATTCGTTATTTGCCTTTCTTGACGAATTGATTTGCATTTCAAGACATTTCGGGGTATTAAGTTGCATTCTCGCATTCTAGAAACCAAAAGACCTTAGTGTCATTCTAGTCTTTACATTTTTTTCAATTCAGTTCCAATTAATTATGATGTATGTTAATTCGTGTCTTTTGGTTGTAAGTCACTTCGTATGTCGCATTTTATTTTCTATAAGTATATAAGTCCTATGAATGTAATGATCAGATTATGAACTATTAAATTGAGATTATTCTCTGAAATTACCTTTCGTGTAATTTATATGCGTGGATTCGCATAGCTAGTACGTGGACTTGTACATTTCAAGCATGGACTCGCTTGTTGTGCATGGACTTGCACATTATCTAACATCTTTCCTGGCTGGCCGTTCGTTTACGAACCCCTCTGGATACATGACGGAAGTTGTTCCTATTCAGAGTTATCTTTATTTCTTTCGCTCCAAGATTCACCTTAAGATCACGTTCGAAACCATTTACCAACCCTAGTCACCAAATTCCTTTCATTTATCTGCACCCCTACTCTCATTCGTACCAACCAAATCACAAATTCAAACAAGCCTTCTGCTACGCTACATCAAAAACCCAATAATTTCCTCCTTGCCTGATCCCTCCTCCCTCTCCGCCTTGTTCTCCGACCCTCTAAATTTCTCAGTTCAACCAAAAAACTTGTTGGATTTTCCTTTGATGCTGGTGGGTTTTAATTAGAGGAAATAGATGATTGGAAATGGGGTTTGGTTGATGCCGGTGGCTTTTAATTTAAGGAAGGAAATTGTAGGAGAAGTTGGGTATTTTGCCAAGAAGGGTAGATTGTCGGTGATGATTCTAACTACCGAAGAAGCTGGCATCCTTCTCCCACCTCTTTTTTCTGGCATGATCATCTTGATCGATAGGGCTCGTACGACCCTAAATCCAAAACCCACTTCTCGGGCTTATTGTCATTGACAAGGGCCTGGTAGTTGAGCAACCAGTCATGGTAGAGAAGGAGGGAGCTGCCGTGCAGGGTTTGGTGACGGAGGATGAGAGAAACAGCGGGTGGCGTAGATAATGCCAATGCTGTCAAAAATGGCAGGTGGTCTTCGGGGAGGGAGCCGATAGAGACGAAGGTGAGGCTGGTGATGGAGGCACGGGCGAAGGGTGGCTGAAACCCAAAAATTTTGTTTTAGGAGAGAGAGAAGAAGATGGTTTTTTTTAAAAAACATAAACTAAAGGGATTGAAATGTAAATTTAAACTTTTATCAACAACCTTTGCCATGCAAGATAAAAAATGAAGATGCGGCAGCCAACTTAATTTTTAGATGACGTCGTTTGTTGGTTTAGAATGGTTTTAGGCTCATGAAGGCCCCTGAGCCTAAAAGTGAAAATACAAGCTAACGTCAGGACTCGTTGAGTCATTTTTGAAGTACAAGATCATATGTCAAAAAGCACAAAACCACAGGTACTAAAATAGTACTTTTCCCTTACTTTTATTAATCATCAAGTTAATAAAATAGTTCTGGTATACGACAAAACTAACTCTTTGATATTGTCCAAATACACATGAAGTAGCATGAAAAAGCCTAACAAATATAAGATGATCAAATGAGATTGTCAGAGCATGATTTTTTTATAGGACAAACAGAATGCATTAATCATAAGAATCCAACTGGATAAGATCTAAGATTTTCGGGGGCAAAACATATGCTTATTATTCGAAAAAAATTTGAGACGACATCTTTTTCTTAAATAATCTGTAACATGATTGTTTAAGAGAGAGGTGAAGCTAAAAATACAATAAGAAAAAGAGAGAAAATAAGTTATAATATTTTCTACTAATAGTTAAAGTTCTAATCAACTATTGAATCATAGTTACCAATGAGATCATGGACTAAAAGACAATCCATCTCCACGATCGTCTTTTGCGTAATATATGAGCAGGTAACTAAGTAGAAAGAGAGTTGGATCGCTAAAAGTTTTGCTTTCACCAGAGAAGAAGCTTGACAACTAAGAATCTGAACATCTATAACATGGCCTTCTTCATTCTTAGTAACTACAACCACACTTGAGAGAGAAAACACTTTCATCCATAATGCATCATAATTGAACTTCATGGTATCTTCCTCTAGAGCCATCCACGGAGTTTGCTTGTCCATAATTGAGATACTGTCACCCAAAGAGTTCATGTCCACTTGCAAAAATTCAGTACAAGCGTAAGAAGTCAAGGATAATGTAATAATAGGAATAATTATAACACCTTCAAAGATCATCTTATTCCTAATATTCCATATGGGCCAATTATGCATAGCAAGGATGACTAGATTCTGAGTATTAGAGTTATTTAATAGGGTAAATTACCCTCAGGTCCTTGAGTTTCGTACGTTTTTGTTGTAGGACCCCTATATAATTTGAATTAGATGTAAGGTCCTTACTTTTTGAATTAATATTGGTCTTTGGTCCCTAATATGATTGAGGATGATGTGAGCAATCATTTTTTTTATTTTTTCAAGAAAGTGACCAAAATACCCTTACATAAAAAATAAAATAAAATTCATTTTCATCTCTCTTCATCTTCAACCTTCATAATCAACTTTCATCTTCAACCTAATGAACATCAAATTTTCAGTTTGTACAAAAATTTCAACCTGATGGACATTTATCTCGTGAAACCTAATTTTTCAACTTTCATTGCCGCTTTTAGACCCCAAACAGCAGAAACCGATTTCACGCCGATTTCAACCCATCCACCACCACTATTGCAATGAGGCCAAGCCAACCCTCACCGTTGGCGACGAGGCTGAGCTCCGAGCTGCTCCCTTCCTCCCCCACCCACCCGAGCTCTAAGTTGCTCTCTTCTGTGATGAGGCCGAGCCAAGCTAATTCCCCGATCAGCGACGACTCCAAGCCCCCAATAGACCTCTCCTTGACAGACCTGGGGATGTTGCTAGAATTGCCACGAAACACGAATCTGCTAGTTATTGAGGAAGTCCATCGAGATGCGAACATGGAGCTAGGGTTTTGCAAAGGTAGAGCCCAAGAACCAAGAACACCATATTGAGTAGGATCTTCTTGTAGAGTTTCAGTTTCTTTAGGGAGGTGTTTGAGCTACTTGAAAGTCACCGCCACCACCTGGGCTTTCGAGGAAGGTGTCAGTCCTCCATGTCTTATCCATCGCCTCAACTCCTTCATCGCCGTTGGTGAGTATATCTTGAAAGTCAACACCACCTGGGCATTTGACACCTTTGAAGATGGATGTGGGCACGATGAAATAGAGGATGACATTGGTCCTTGGAACCAAAGACTGGTTTCTACAGGTCGGAGAGAGTGGAGGGGTTTGGCAACGGTGAAGGAGATTGATTAACGAAGATTGAAATTAGAGTTTATCTGTATTAGATCTATTTTTTTGTTATTGTAAGTGATTTGTGTTCAATTCTGAAATCTGGATTTTTTGAAAGTTTTATGTTTTGTGCTGGATGATTGTTCTTTTTGTTTTATGGGTTTTGATGTTCACGTCTGTAAGGATGAATGAAGATGGTCATTTTTTATTTTTTGTTTAAGGGTATTTTAGTCATTTTAGTGATAAAAAAATTGCTGACATCATTCTCAATTATATTAGGGACCCGAGATCAATACTAATTCAAAAATTAAGAACCTTAGATCTAATTCAAATTATATAGGGCCCTACAACAATACCGTACAAAACTCACGGACCTGAGGGTAATTTACCGTAATTAATAACATGAACAAATTAGATAACCAAAGCCAAAAGAAGCATGCGAGAAAGTCAGAATACTATAACATAAGTCACTAGTGAGCCAAGAAGCACGAATATATTAATAATCCAATGACATATGACAAATAGTTTGAAGATATTCCTTGCAAATACTACATAAAGAGGAAGGATTTAGATGTTGTCTAAAAAATTAAGCTGTCAGAGGTAAGTTATTTTTAACTGCTCTCCATATGAATTTTTTTATTCTAAGATGAACATTAAATTTCCAAATTCGACCCCAGATTTAAGCAAACACTAGTACTAGCCTATAATGAATAACATTGAGACAATTAATTTTTAAGAGTGTAATATCCTTTTCAACAGTATACAAATTCGAGGAAAAAGGACTTCATACCCATTTATCATGAAGTATCATGATTTTCAATGGACATCTTAGCATTAGCTTCTTTCTCGGAGACATAGAAAAGAGAATCCAGGATATCCTATTTTTTTT
>SOPF01030908.1:0-10742 GCA_012979155.1 Hypericum perforatum
GAATATTTGAGACTTTTGGAGCTTATATAAAGGGTTCCTATGCAATAAAATGAGAAACAACTTTTCAGACAGAATTTAGTGAGTTTGATAACTCTTGAGAATTCTTGCTTAGGCTGGTGTGCTTAGCTATGACAAAAACCTTTCACTTATCAAATGATCCACCCATCACCATTTGTGGCATTATTCAACCTTAAATCAAGGTTCACGAGTTCCATTGCTTTGGGTTAAGGTTAATCATCACCGAAGTTTATTACAAGGCTAAGTTGTGAGTTATAGTCTTCTTCACCCTAAAAGTAACAACAGTTCGAGTTTGGTGAATCTCCAACCGAGGTTCATATCATTTGGTATCAGAGCTACGACTTGTTACTTTAGTTCTATCTATCTTTTATTTTTGTTCTTTTTTCTATTATATTCAGTTTGTAGTTTGTTCTTTTAGTTCCAAAAAGAAAAACAAAAAAAAGAAAAAAAAACAGAAAAGAAACAAAAAAAGAGGAAACAGAAAATAAAAGAGGAAAGAAAAGGTAGAAAAAGTGAAATGAAATAAAAAGAGAGAAAAGAGAGAAAAGAGGCACAACAGGAAAAAAACAAAAGAGGAAGCATAAGACAAAAGAAGAAGCAAGACTAAATAGGAAATCGCAAAACTAAAGTAGAACAAGGCGAATTAGGAAGCTTGCCAGTAAAGAGGAAGCGAAGAGAAAAGGAAGCAACACAAGACTAAAAAGAAAGCGGACAAATAGGAAAGCAAGAAAAGAGGAAGCAAGACTGAATAGGAAAAAGCAAGAAGACTTCCAACACAAGGAATAAGCAAACTACATTTGTTTGACAAGTGAAAATCGAGTAGACCAAGTTAAGCCTTGCTAGGTTAGCAAGAACTTGCAAGGTTATCACGAGAGAAAAAAGCAACATGTCTTATAAGAACAAAGGAGGAGGAACTTTGGCTAACATTAATCTTAAGGTGTTTGTGGATGTCTTGACAGGGAAGTTTCAACACGTGATGCAAGAAGAGCTTGAACCATTGATATAACACATGGATACCATAAAGAATTCACGTGTTTGCCAATAAGCTCGAGAAGTACTTCATGTCCCAAGGAGGAGAGAACCACCTATGGGGAGGACGAGTGAAGATGAGACTAATTATGATGATGACGCGAGATCCACAAGGAACATTAGAAGATTGAGGAATAAATGCCAACCTAGGAAGGCAAGGCAGGGAGGAGATGATAATTTGGGCAATGAAGAACATTGGGAGAAATTTAAAGCCTATTTGGTTAGAGAAATTGACTTGCATTCAAAGAAAGTTGGTGAAGCACGACATAAGAACATCTTTCAAGCTAAGTGTAAAACTGAGGAGAAGGTATGTTGTTCTAATCAGATTGTTAAAGATGTTTTGACATGGGAGGAGTTTGGTGCATTTTCCTTTGATTTATTTGATGGAGAGTGTTTTTATGAGCATGACATGTCACTTCTTTACTTGAGAGATTTGTTCGACGAATCAGAAGTTATAGAATTTGATCACATGAAGAGGCATTTAATTACCATTGTTGGTAAACATGAAGAACTTGTTATTGTTATTGATAAGAAAGAGATTCAACCCATATCTTATATGTCTCCAAATTTTATTTATTAAACATGTTGATAATATTGACTTCTTAGGAGTTGATAAGTATGATTATGTTGGAGGCTCAACATTGCTCAACTTATGAAATAGTTTGAAGTTCAATGAAAGGCTTGTAAAAACAAGCAGGTTCTTGGGTTTCAAATTAGAGATTTGTTCGTGCTTTTTATGCTCAAAGTATTTATTCAATTGGAGTAGAAGATATCAAGTGTAGTCACGAAGATCGAAGATTAAATCTTGTTCTAGTAGTATTATTGATTGGAGAATGCATGGCATAAGCAAGGATTTGAGGACAAATCCCTTTCAAAAGGAGGGGAATGATATGAATTTGATGGGCCAGATGTTTAATTCAAGAAATTGGGGCTTAAATCAATTCGTGCAAGACCAAGGACGTCCAAGAAGCTCAAGCAAAGCCCATGCACGTTACTGGAGCTATTTTGGAAGCATATCATACAATATTTCAGAATAGAGCTATTTTGGAAGCTTAGAATGCACATAATCTTCTGGAAGCATGCACGTGTGAAGTTCAACCTATTTTAGACGTGCATCAACCTTTTTTGGACGTGCATCAACCTACTTTGGACGTGCATCAACCTATTTTGAAAGCTTTGGATTCATTCAGATTCTACTTAAGCTATTTAGTAAAGTCAATTGTTTTGATTAGAAAATTATATTCCAGCAACCTTTGGCTTGTTTAAGACGTGCATCTACTTATACTTACTAGATATTATATGTTTAGTTTGATTCCTATTTAGTTCGGCCAGAATCTCCTAGTTTAGGATTGTATATTTTGGCTAGATTGCTTATCTCCTTTTTAGAAGTTAGTTTGTTTAGGAACATTTGAGACTTTTGGAGCCTATATAAAGGGTTCCTATGCAATAAAATGAGAAACAACTTTTGAGACAGAATTTAGTGAGTTTGATAACTCTTGAGAGTTCTTGCTTTGGCTGGTGTGCTTATCTAGGACGAAAACCTTTCACTTATCTAAACAGTCCACCCATCATCGTTTGTGGGTGATTCGACCTTAGATCAAGGTTCACGAGTTCTATTACTTCGGGTTAAGGTTAATCATCACCAAAGTTCGTTACAAGTCTAAGTTGTGAGTTACAGTCTTCTTCACCTTAAAAGTAACAATAGTCCGAGTTTGGTGAATTTCCTATCGAGGTTCATATCTAATCTCTGAATCCCAGACCACCTGATGTGTTAGATTTAGTTAATTTATCACAACTTATCCAACAAACTTTTTTCATTCCAAATCTCTTGACCATCAGAAGAAGCCAACAATGAGATTGTTCAATTTAATATACAAATTTTTTGGGAAAAGCATACACTACATGATTAGAGAGGACTCCAAATATGTTGAACTTGGATCTGACTCAAGATTTAAGTAGCTCTAGCTCAGTAAATGAAGATTGTCGAGGGATGATTGTGTGCGACTCTATTTCAAAACTAAAAAAAATCCATCACTATTAGGTTTTTTGTGTGGAAACCATCACTACTGGGGGTGAGCTTTTCGAATATTCCGATCTTGAATATCCTGAATACCGAATAGCAAAAAAAAAAGATCCAGATCTTGTATAAAAAAAGATTTGGGATAATCCTAAAATTCTTGAAATCCCAAATTTTTTGATAAAAATTTGATGAATTCAAGCTCTCGTTCTGCCACGTTATCGCCAAGTCCTAGTCCCTCCTCGAGGTAGTTGGTGGCTCGTTAAAGGCGCCCGCTTTCCATTCTCGAAGGTGGTAAAGGACAAGGAGCTCAACGTTGAGGAGGACTACGAATGGCTCATCAACATCAATGACGATATCCTCGACATGATTGACGTGTTGTTGGAGGAGCACGAGCAGGCTGGGAAGGAGGGAAAGGAGGGAGAAATCGAGGGAACTCACCCGAGGAGGATAAGCCGGGACCAAGGTAGGCAGACTAGTGATCGAAGGTTGGGGCGAAGCCGCAAAAGTCACCAGAGGTAGCTCGAGAAGAGAAGGGTGAGGTTAAGTAAAATTTTTTAATTAAGGTAGGAAATTAGGACTCGGGAGTGAGGAGAAGAGAAGAAGTTTGATAGAAAACATTATCTAAAAGTTCTTTATATATTTGGAAAATTACAATTTAGTACTCGATATTTCGATAAATATCAAATCATTACCGAATGCCAAAATTTCAAAATTTTCGAAAAAATCATGCTGAATAACATTTCCATCCTAAAAATCCTGGTCCCGAAATTTGAATACCAAAAAAAATTTCAAATTTCAAAAATCTCAGCCTCATTTGCACACTTCTAAATATTAGCTTGCCGCCTACGTGTAGGTGTAGATAAATAAATGCCAAATCAAAGCAAAGCCTACCCAAATTAGTATTGAAATCTGTGGCTTAAACAAACAAATAAATACATTCACCAAAAAAAAAACAAACAAATAAATACAAGCGCATGTGTATGCTTGGATTTTGTACAGAAGAAAAAACCACCAATCACAAAGACCGGGATTGGAAAATCTGTTTGAATTTGGCCTGACAACGGCTACTCTACTTTTTTCTGCACACCTTCCTATGCCACAACCCACACAGAACAGAACAGAACCCCACTTCCAAAGACAAAAGTCTCTTCCTTTCCCACTTCACTTGACAAAAAATTTAGTGGGAAAAAGACTTTCTAGAGCTTCAAAAATATTAAAAAAAAAAGAAAAACAGAATTAAGAACTTTTTCTAACCCTCCAACTCTTGAGACTTCATCCCTTAAAAAAAAAAAAAAACTCTTGAGACTTCTCTCTTTTCTCTTCCCATTGTAAAAACTCTTAATTTTATTCTGGAAGTAATAGCATCCACTCTCTTAAACCCCACTAAAGTCCATCTTAAGAGGAGAAAATGGGAAATCTTTCTCTTGGTTTGGTGTTATTACAAGTGATCTCTTCAGCTGCTCTACTCTGCACTTGCTCTCTTGCTCTCACTGAGGATGGTAAGAACCGTTTTAGGATTTTTTTTTTCTTTCTCAAAGCTTGTCCTTTTCTATTTGGGGTGTGACAAAAGTGAAGAAAGACCCTTTCTTTATTGAGATGAACAGATCAAGAGAGCAAATGGGTGTTAAAGTTTGGATCTTTTTTTCTTTTAAAGTTTTGTTCTTTGTTGATGTGGGTGGGTAGGTGCTACTTTGCTAGAAATAAAGAGCACATTGAATGATACAAGGAACAGTCTTGGCAACTGGCAAGCCTCTGATGAGAGCCCTTGCAATTGGATTGGTGTTTCTTGCAACCCTAATGGCCAAAGTGTAATCTCAATGTTAGTCTCTAAGTCTTTGTGTCCTTTTTTTTTGTTTCTTCAAGTTATCTATCTTTGTGCTCCCAATTTGTGGAAAGCTTTGACTTTGTTGGATACATTTGGATGCTGCCCAGAAACCTTCCTTACATGCAGTTGGGAGGAACAATTTCTCCTAGCATTGGCAAACTCAGTCGCTTGCAAAGACTGTGAGTTCCATCTATCTACATTCCCATTTATTTTGGTGATTCTCATTTGTCCAAAGTTGAGCACTGTCTGGGCCCTACGTAGGTGGCGGTTCTCCCAACAGTGTGCGTTACCATTTGGACCAACTCCCGTTGGTATCTTCATTTATATCTTCTCGGGTTTGTATTTTGAGCTGCCTACTTTGTTTGGAACAGTGCACTTCACCAGAATAGCTTACATGGAACTATCCCGAACGAGATTACCAAATGTACTGAGCTTAGAGCCCTGTAAGTGACAAGGGAGCCTTCTTCTTCCCCGCCGTAGTTGGTAATGTGACTATTCAGTCATAAAAAAAGGAATGCTTACCTTCTCCTCTGTTGGTTGGTTTCTGGTTTATTCGTAGGTACCTGAGGGCTAACTACCTTCAAGGAGGCATCCCATCAGATATCGGCAATCTAACAAATCTCTCTATACTGTAATGGTTTTAACCTTCCTCTTTTGACTGTCGTTTAGTTGTTATCCGGTTTTCTGATCGCTGTGATGGGTTGTTGCTTATTAAGGGACTTGTCAAGCAATTTGCTGAAGGGTGCAATACCGTCTTCTGTAGGACGCCTCACACGACTGCATCACCTGTAAGTTAAAACAGACTGATGATTTTGTTGGATCGTGGGATAACGGTGTACTTGATTTTGGTATAAGAGTCGAGGCTTTGGGCTTCATTCACTTTTCTAACAGATTTGAACTGATATCTTCTGAAACGGAAAACTGAAAGTAGTCTTAGTTGTAAGAAACTTTTCCTGATTGATCTCAAGTTCTCTGCTCTTGGTGCAGGAACTTGTCAACAAACTACTTCTCTGGCGAAATCCCTGATTTTGGAGCTCTAAGCTCTTTTGGAAACAGCTCGTATGTCTTTTTTGCAATTTGGATCCTTGTTTTTCATTAAAATCAATGTGTTTAGCAATCGGTTTGAGCTTGAAAATTAACTGTTACGGGTTGCTAGATTTGTTGGCAATTCAGATCTTTGTGGCCAACAAGTGCAGAAGCCATGCCGGACCTCAATGGGATTCCCGGTTGTGCTACCGCATACTGCAAGTGATGAAGCAGAAGGCACGTTCTCTGACAGTATTCAAAGGATTAGCGTTTTAACTCGATACGCTGCCTAAGTATGTCAATACTAATCCACCGTCTTTATAACAGTTCCAAAGAAACAATCGTCCCCCTACTTCAAAGCAATGCTAATCGCTCTGATGTCTACATTGGCACTCATGCTGGCCGTTGTAATTTCTTTCCTTGCGGTATGCTTGCTATCCAAAAAGGAAAGAGCTGCCAAGAAATACACAGAAGTCAAAAAGCAAGTCGATACCGAAACAAGTGAGCTCAATTTGGCTTCCTGATGTATGTTTCCATCCCAGTTTAAAATCTCAATCCTGATTGCTCAGATTCACCTGGTATATGACAGGCACCAAGCTAATTACGTTCCACGGTGACATGCCATATCCATCCTGTGAGATCATTGAAAAGCTGGAGTCTCTTGACGAGGAGGATGTTGTCGGGTCCGGGGGTTACGGCACCGTGTATCGAATGGTCATGAATGACTGTGGAACATTTGCTGTTAAGAGGATTGACCGCAGCCGTAAAGGGTCTGATCAGGTGTTTGAGAGAGAATTGGAAGTTTTGGGTAGCATCAAGCACATCAATTTAGTTAACCTGAGGGGTTACTGCAGGCTTCCAACTTCGAAGCTTCTTATCTACGATTATCTGGCAATGGGAAGCTTAGATTATCTTTTGCATGGTAAGCTTTTAAATTGAAGAAAAAAAGTGGCCTTCGAGCGAATACAAATTTGACATTTTCTTTATCACATCTTTCCAGACCATGATCAAGAGAGACAGCCGTTAAGCTGGAGCGATCGTATAAGAATCGCACTTGGTTCTGCCAGAGGAGTATCATATTTGCACCATGATTGTTGTCCGAAGATTCTCCACCGGGACATTAAATCCAGCAATATTCTTCTTGATGAAAATCTGGAAGCCCGTGTGTCAGATTTTGGTCTTGCCAAACTTCTGGTCGACGAGGAAGCTCACGTTACGACTGTGGTTGCTGGCACTTTCGGTTATTTGGCACCAGGTACCTGATTTCTTCGAAGTGAAAATATTTACAGCCCGTGGCCTTATTTTAAGCTACTGAATTTGATATTCCTGTCGTGGATTCGTGCAGAGTATCTGCAGAGCGGGAGAGCTACCGCCAAGTCGGATGTCTACAGCTTTGGAGTTCTGTTGCTTGAGCTCGTAACCGGTAAAAGGCCGACTGATCCAACGTTTGTCAAGAGAGGACTGAACGTGGTTGGCTGGGTAAATAATTAAGCTTTTCTAGACTCTCCCTCTCATCTGTTACCAGCATTAATCAGTTCTAACAAACTATGCTTGCTCGGTCTTTACAGATGAACACACTCCTGAGAGAGAACCAATTGGAAGACGTGGTGGACAAGAGGTGCACCGATGTGGATGTCGAAACCGTGGAAGCGGTCCTTGGAATTGCAGCAAAGTGCACGGAGGCAAACCCAGATGACCGACCGACGATGAACCAAGTGCTGCAGTTGCTCGAGCAAGAAGTCATGTCACCTTGCCCGAGTGAGTTTGACGAGTCCCATTCGGACTATTGTTAAGGTTTCAGGGGACACATTGTGTCTTAAGGTTAGCAAGTTAGTGAACTGATACTTCCAACAAGGTTCATTTCCCACGTGAACTCTCTTGCTGGTGGTGTTTGTTGCCTAAGTCTCCGCGGCTTGTATATTTACTGTTCCCACTTAACTCTCGATCTATATATATATGGAAGTTGTTTCAATTACTTTATTAACTAGTTATCGCGGAAGATAGTAGCATTAATTATATGTAGAAAGATTCACTACATTCAACCCAACACGAAATGACTCAAAGCAAAAAGTTCTCAAACACGTAAATTTTAGAATGTACTGATTGAACTAGTCCGTATATATGACAAAAGATTTGTATTAGTTTCTCTAACAAATTTTGATTTAGGATTTCTGATCTATTATAAAATAATGATATGAGATTCTTGAATGATTTCATCAATTTTTTCGAGTGATAACCATCTCCATGAGCTACAAGAAGCTTCCCCACGATGTGAACCCTGACATGATCATCCTTTGTGCCGATGGCACCATCTTCTGCACCGTCCTCTCTTACAACTACGAGAAGGGGTTAAGACCATCCGCAGCGGTTGGGGCGTGCGGCCCCGGTCTGCCACGTGGCGGCTCACCATTAGGCTAGCCGCGTGCCTCGCTGACACTCGAGGGGCCTTCATGTGTCAGCGAATTCGCTCAGTGTTGGGCCATGTCGCCCAGTTAGCCTATTTTATTTTTTTTAAAAAAAATTGAAAAATTGAAAAAAATCAGAAAAAATTGGGAAAAATTTCTAAATTTTTTTTCCATTTCCAACTTTTCTGTACAATTAGAATTTTCTTAAATTTTTTGTAATTTTATAATTTTTCTGTCCAATTACAAAATTTTAATTTTTTTTGATAATTTTATACAATTTTATAACTTTTCTGTCCAACTTTCCAAAGACCAGGCACAGTACCTCCACAAACTATGAACACTCTACTGAACGCATTAGATCTCTATCAAGATTCATGACCGCTGATCCTCATATTCGGAATAGAGAAGCCCATATCGCTCACAGTAAAAATTTAATTGAGCACGTTTGGACTAAGTTTGAAAGCAGTAATTAGTTATGTAATTTGCAAATCTAAGTTATTTCTTGAATTTCGTACTTTCTTTTGTAATTTACAATTTTAATAAAATTTCCATTTCGAAAAATTGTGTGTTTCACAATTTTTTGAAGTTACACGAATTTGTTTTCGAGTTTAATACAATTAGCTGAATTATAAAAAGTTGAGCTGAAAAAAAAGTTGCGGTAGCGCCCAGGGCACGACACTGTAGCGAGCGCACCACTGTAGGCTGAAAACTGAGAGTAGAGACACGACTAACGTAGCGCCCAGGGCACGCACTATAGCGAGGGCACAAATGCGGATGGTCTAATCAGGTGTCGACTGCGAGAATAAATTTGAAGATCTAGGCAGCTTTGAAGGGGGTGGACCCATGCTTGTTGGGGATGGGGGCATGATGATGGTGGAGCCGTACTCTTTAGGGACGGGGCTTGATGATTTGGATTAAAAATTAACTAAAAAATTGAAAATAAAACTCAACCCAGTTCTGTTCTTGTTGGAAGATTTTTGGTTTGATTTTGAGTTTAATGTTCATGTTTTCTTTACTTTTCTTCTGTTTGAAATGTGCAATTTTTTATTTTTTTGTTTAAAGTTATTTTGAAAATTTTCTTGTAAAATAAACAAAACAATATTATTCACGAATCTCAAATCTATATTCTGATTTTAAAAAAATAGATCTTAGACTGAATTCCGATATGTCAGGAATCCAAACTAATATTTTGATTAAAAAAATAAGAACCCTAAACCAAATTTAAATAAATAAAAAATTCTATCACTAATAAAGACATAAAACTAAGTACTCTAAGATAATTTACTCAATTATTTAGCATGAAACCGATCATGTCGTTTTATGTGGTATTTGCAAGTAAGTATTGCGGTCTGCATCGTAATTAGGATTAAAACAAAATAATTTAACTACCACACTTAGATTAAACTAGTTCGGATCCTTGTAATCTCAGCAGTGTTTCATACTTGATAGAAAGATTTGTTATTTTTGAGAGATCTCAGACAACACTAACATAAATTAATCCACCTAATATGTTTCAAACTATAATTAATATGAAATCCAAAATGACATTCTTCTTTTTGTACTAAAACAACTCAAGAAGCATGATCTTTCCCTAATACTCGGAAATCTATATACGATAAACTATAATTTTAAAACACACTCCCGTTATTATATGCTTCCCAGCCTTAAACTAATCAATCAAACTCTATATGCATGGCAAACAACAAGAAGCTCCAAGACAAGGTGGCGATCATCACCGGAGGGGCCTCCGGGATCGGCGAGGCCACCGCGCTCCTCTTTGCGGAGCACGGGGCACGCACGGTGGTGATCGCGGACGTGCAGGACGACAAGGGCTGCGCCCTCGCCGAGGCCATCGGCCTCCACCGGTCAACTTACATCCACTGTGACGTCGCCGACGAAACCCAGGTCGCGTCCCTCGTGGAGACGACCTGTCGCCTGTACGGCCGACTTGATGTCATGTTCTGCAACGCCGGGATCGCCAATGGATCCCTCCAGAAGGTTATCGACCTCGACCTGGAGAAGCACGACAGGCTGTTCAAGGTAAACGTGCGCGGGACGGCGGCGTGTGTGAAGCACGCGGCGCGTGCGATGGCCGAGGGAGGAGGAGGGAGTATCGTGTGCACGGCGAGCGTGGCGGCGGGCCGGGGGATGTGGCGGTCGACGGACTACGCGATGTCGAAGAGCGCGGTGGTGGCGCTGGCGAGGTGCGCGAGCGCGCAGCTGGGCGCGCTGGGGGTGCGCGTGAACTCCGTCTCGCCTGGAGCCGTCGCAACGCCGCTGCTCTGCGGGCTGTTCGAGGGGAAGAAGGCGGAGGAGGTGGAGGAAGGGTTCGAGGCCGGTAGGGTTTTGAAGGGAGGGTTTAAGGCGAGGCCCGTGGCGGATGCTGTTCTGTTCCTTGCGAGTGAAGATTCGAGGTTTG
>SOPF01030909.1:0-10700 GCA_012979155.1 Hypericum perforatum
GAATATTTGAGACTTTTGGAGCTTATATAAAGGGTTCCTATGCAATAAAATGAGAAACTCTTGAGAATTCTTGCTTAGGCTGGTGTGCTTAGCTATGACAAAAACCTTTCACTTATCGAACGATCCACCCATCACCAATTTGTGGCATTATTCAACCTTAGATCAAGGTTCACGAGTTCCATTGCTTTGGGTTAAGGTTAATCATCACCGAAGTTTGTTGCAAGGCTAAGTTATGAGTTATAGTCTTCTTCACCCTAAAAGTAACAACAGTTCGAGTTTGGTGAATCTCCAGCCGATGTTCATATCATTTGGTATCAGAGCTACGACTTGTTACTTTAGTTCTATCTATCTTTTATTTTTGTTCTTTTTTCTATTATATTCAGTTTGTAGTTTGTTCTTTTAGTTCCAAAAAGAAAAACAAAAAAAAGAAAAAAAAATAGAAAAGAAACAAAAAAAGAGGAAACAGAAAATAAAAGAGGAAAGAAAAGATAGAAAAAGTGAAATGAAATAAAAAGAGAGAAAAGAGAGAAAAGAGGCACAACAGGAAAAAAACAAAAGAGGAAGCATAAGACAAAAGAAGAAGCAAGACTAAATAGGAAATCGCAAAACTAAAGTAGAACAAGGCGAATTAGGAAGCTTGCCACTAAAGAGGAAGCGAAGAGAAAAGGAAGCAACGCAAGACTAAAAAGAAAGCGGACAAATAGGAAAGCAAGAAAAGAGGAAGCAAGACTGAATAGGAAAAAGCAAGAAGACTTCCAACACAAGGAATAAGCGAACTACATTTGTTTGACAAGTGAAAATCGAGTAGACCAAGTTAAGCCTTGCTAGGTTAGCAAGAACTTGCAAGGTTATCATGAGAGAAAAAAGCAACATGTCTTATAAGAACAAAGGAGGAGGAACTTTGGCTAACGTTAATCTTAAGGTATTTATGGATGTCTTGACAGGGAAGTTTCAACACGTGATGCGAGAAGAGCTTGAACCATTGATATAACACATGGATACCATAAAGAATTCACGTGTTTGCCAACAACCTCGAGAAGTACTTCATGTCCCAAGGAGGAGAGAACCACCTATGGGGAGGACGAGTGAAGATGAGACTAATTATGATGATGACGCGAGATCCACAAGGAACATTAGAAGATTGAGGAATAAATGCCAACCTAGGAAGGCAAGGCAGGGAGGAGATGATAATTTGGGCAATGAAGAACATTGGGAGAAATTTAAAGCCTATTTGGTTAGAGAAATTGACTTGCATTCAAAGAAAGTTGGTGAAGCACGACATAAGAACATCTTTCAAGCTAAGTGTAAAACTGAGGAGAAGGTATGTTGTTCTAATCAGATTGTTAAAGATGTTTTGACATGGGAGGAGTTTGGTGCATTTTCCTTTAATTTATTTGATGGAGAGTGTTTTTATGAGCATGACATGTCACTTCTTTACTTGAGAGATTTGTTCGACGAATCAGAAGTTATGGAATTTGATCACATGAAGAGGCATTTAATTACCATTGTTGGTAAACATGAAGAACTTGTTATTGTTATTGATAAGGAAGAGATTCAACCCATATCTTATATGTCTCCAAATTTTATTATTAAACATGTTGATAATATTGACTTCTTAGGAGTTGATAAGTATGATTATGTTGGAGGCTCAACATTGCTCAACTTGTGAAATAGTTTGAAGTTCAATGAAAGGCTTGTAAAAACAAGCAGGTTCTTGGGTTTCAAATTAGAGATTTGTTCGTGCTTTTTATGCTCAAAGTATTTATTCAATTGGAGTGGAAGATATCAAGTGTAGTCATGAAGATCGAAGATTAAATCTTGTTCTAGTAGTATTATTGATTGAAGAATGCATGGCATAAGCAAGGATTTGAGGACAAATCCCTTTCAAAAGGAGGGGAATGATATGAATCTGATGGGCCAGATGTTTAATTCAAGAAATTGGGGCTTAAATCAATTCGTGCAAGACCAAGGACGTCCAAGAAGCTCAAGCAAAGCCCATGCACGTTACTGGAGCTATTTTGGAAGCATATCATACAATATTTCAGAATAGAGCTATTTTGGAAGCTTAGAATGCACATAATCTTCTGGAAGCATGCACGTGTGAAGTTCAACCTATTTTAGACGTGCATCAACCTTTTTTGGACATGCATCAACCTACTTTGGACGTGCATCAACCTATTTTGGAAGCTTTGGATTCATTCAGATTCTACTTAAGCTATTTAGTAAAGTCAATTGTTTTGATTAGAAAATTATATTCCAGCAACCTTTGGCTTGTTTAAGACGTGCATCTACTTATACTTACTAGATATTATATGTTTAGTTTGATTCCTATTTAGTTCGGCCAGAATCTCCTAGTTTAGGATTGTATATTTTGGCTAGATTGCTTATCTCCTTTTTAGGAGTTAGTTTGTTTAGGAACATTTGAGACTTTTGGAGCCTATATAAAGGGTTCCTATGCAATAAAATGAGAAACAACTTTTGAGACAGAATTTAGTGAGTTTGATAACTCTTGAGAGTTCTTGCTTTGGCTGGTGTGCTTATCTAGGACGAAAACCTTTCACTTATCCAAACAGTCCACCCATCACCGTTTGTGGGTGATTCGACCTTAGATCAAGGTTCACGAGTTCTATTACTTCGGGTTAAGGTTAATCATCACCAAAGTTCGTTACAAGTCTAAGTTATGAGTTACAGTCTTCTTCACCTTAAAAGTAACAATAGTCCGAGTTTGGTGAATTTCCTATCGAGGTTCATATCTAATCTCTGAATCCCAGACCACCTGATGTGTTAGATTTAGTTAATTTATCACAACTTATCCAACAAACTTTTTTCATTCCAAATCTCTTGACCATCAGAAGAAGCCAACAATGAGATTGTTCAATTTAATATACAATTTTTTTGGGAAAAGCATACACTACATGATTAGAGAGGACTCCAAATATGTTGAACTTGGATCTGACTCAAGATTTAAGTAGCTCTAGCTCAGTAAATGAAGATTGTCGAGGGATGATTGTGTGCGACTCTATTTCAAAACTAAAAAAATCCATCACTATTAGGTTTTTTGTGTGGAAACCATCACTACTGGGGGTGAGCTTTTCGAATATTCCGATCTTGAATATCCTGAATACCGAATAGCAAAAAAAAGATCCAGATCTTGTATAAAAAAAGATTTGGGATAATCCTAAAATTCTTGAAATCCCAAATTTTTTGATAAAAATTTGATGAATTCAAGCTCTCGTTCTGCCACGTTATCGCCAAGTCCTAGTCCCTCCTCGAGGTAGTTGGTGGCTCGTCAAAGGCGCCCGCTTTCCATTCTCGAAGGTGGTAAAGGACAAGGAGCTCAACGCTGAGGAGGACTACGACTGGCTCATCAACATCAATGACGATATCCTCGACATGATTGACGTGTTGTTGGAGGAGCACGAGCAGGCTGGGAAGGAGGGAAAGGAGGGAGAAATCGAGGGAACTCACCCGAGGAGGATAAGTCGGGACCAAGGTAGGCAGACTAGTGATCGAAGGTTGGGGCGAAGCCGCAAAAGTCACCGGAGGTAGCTCGAGAAGAGAAGGGTGAGGTTAAGTAAAATTTTTTAATTAAGGTAGGAAATTAGGACTCGGGAGTGAGGAGAAGAGAAGAAGTTTGATAGAAAACATTATCTAAAAGTTCTTTATATATTTGGAAAATTACAATTTAGTACTCGATATTTCGATAAATATCAAATCATTACCGAATGCCAAAATTTCAAAATTTTCGAAAAAATCATGCTGAATAACATTTCCATCCTAAAAATCCTGGTCCCGAAATTTGAATACCAAAAAAAATTTCAAATTTCAAAAATCTCAGCCTCATTTGCACACTTCTAAATATTAGCTTGCCGCCTACGTGTAGGTGTAGATAAATAAATGCCAAATCAAAGCAAAGCCTACCCAAATTAGTATTGAAATCTGTGGCTTAAACAAACAAATAAATACATTCACCAAAAAAAAAAACAAACAAATAAATACAAGCGCATGTGTATGCTTGGATTTTGTACAGAAGAAAAAACCACCAATCACAAAGACCGGGATTGGAAAATCTGTTTGAATTTGGCCTGACAACGGCTACTCTACTTTTTTCTGCACACCTTCCTATGCCACAACCCACACAGAACAGAACAGAACCCCACTTCCAAAGACAAAAGTCTCTTCCTTTCCCACTTCACTTGACAAAAAATTTAGTGGGAAAAAGACTTTCTAGAGCTTCAAAAATATTAAAAAAAAAGAAAAACAGAATTAAGAACTTTTTCTAACCCTCCAACTCTTGAGACTTCATCCCTTAAAAAAAAAAACTCTTGAGACTTCTCTCTTTTCTCTTCCCATTGTAAAAACTCTTAATTTTATTCTGGAAGTAATAGCATCCACTCTCTTAAACCCCACTAAAGTCCATCTTAAGAGGAGAAAATGGGAAATCTTTCTCTTGGTTTGGTGTTATTACAAGTGATCTCTTCAGCTGCTCTACTCTGCACTTGCTCTCTTGCTCTCACTGAGGATGGTAAGAACCGTTTTAGGATTTTTTTTTTCTTTCTCAAAGCTTGTCCTTTTCTATTTGGGGTGTGACAAAAGTGAAGAAAGACCCTTTCTTTATTGAGATGAACAGATCAAGAGAGCAAATGGGTGTTAAAGTTTGGATCTTTTTTTCTTTTAAAGTTTTGTTCTTTGTTGATGTGGGTGGGTAGGTGCTACTTTGCTAGAAATAAAGAGCACATTGAATGATACAAGGAACAGTCTTGGCAACTGGCAAGCCTCTGATGAGAGCCCTTGCAATTGGATTGGTGTTTCTTGCAACCCTAATGGCCAAAGTGTAATCTCAATGTTAGTCTCTAAGTCTTTGTGTCCATTTTTTTTGTTTCTTCAAGTTATCTATCTTTGTGCTCCCAATTTGTGGAAAGCTTTGACTTTGTTGGATACATTTGGATGCTGCCCAGAAACCTTCCTTACATGCAGTTGGGAGGAACAATTTCTCCTAGCATTGGCAAACTCAGTCGCTTGCAAAGACTGTGAGTTCCATCTATTTACATTCCCATTTATTTTGGTGATTCTCATTTGTCCAAAGTTGAGCACTGTCTGGGCCCTACGTAGGTGGCGGTTCTCCCAACAGTGTGCGTTACCATTTGGACCAACTCCCGTTGGTATCTTCATTTATATCTTCTCGGGTTTGTATTTTGAGCTGCCTACTTTGTTTGGAACAGTGCACTTCACCAGAATAGCTTACATGGAACTATCCCGAACGAGATTACCAAATGTACTGAGCTTAGAGCCCTGTAAGTGACAAGGGAGCCTTCTTCTTCCCTGCCGTAGTTGGTAATGTGACTATCCAGTCATAAAAAAAGGAATGCTTACCTTCTCCTCTGTTGGTTGGTTTCTGGTTTATTCGTAGGTACCTGAGGGCTAACTACCTTCAAGGAGGCATCCCATCAGATATCGGCAATCTAACAAATCTCTCTATACTGTAATGGTTTTAACCTTCCTCTTTTGACTGTCGTTTAGTTGTTATCCGGTTTTCTGATCGCTGTGATGGGTTGTTGCTTATTAAGGGACTTGTCAAGCAATTTGCTGAAGGGTGCAATACCGTCTTCTGTAGGACGCCTCACACGACTGCATCACCTGTAAGTTAAAACAGACTGATGATTTTGTTGGATCGTGGGATAACGGTGTACTTGATTTTGGTATACGAGTCGAGGCTTTGGGCTTCATTCACTTTTCTAACAGATTTGAACTGATATCTTCTGAAACGGAAAACTGAAAGTAGTCTTAGTTGTAAGAAACTTTTCCTGATTGATCTCAAGTTCTCTGCTCTTGGTGCAGGAACTTGTCAACAAACTACTTCTCTGGCGAAATCCCTGATTTTGGAGCTCTAAGCTCTTTCGGAAACAGCTCGTATGTCTTTTTTGCAATTTGGATCCTTGTTTTTCATTAAAATCAATGTGTTTAGCAATCGGTTTGAGCTTGAAAATTAACTGTTACGGGTTGCTAGATTTGTTGGCAATTCAGATCTTTGTGGCCAACAAGTGCAGAAGCCATGCCGGACCTCAATGGGATTCCCGGTTGTGCTACCGCATACTGCAAGTGATGAAGCAGAAGGCACGTTCTCTGACAGTATTCAAAGGATTAGCGTTTTAACTCGATACGCTGCCTAAGTATGTCAATACTAATCCACCGTCTTTATAACAGTTCCAAAGAAACAATCGTCCCCCTACTTCAAAGCAATGCTAATCGCTCTGATGTCTACATTGGCACTCATGCTGGCCGTTGTAATTTCTTTCCTTGCGGTATGCTTGCTATCCAAAAAGGAAAGAGCTGCCAAGAAATACACAGAAGTCAAAAAGCAAGTCGATACCGAAACAAGTGAGCTCAATTTGGCTTCCTGATGTATGTTTCCATCCCAGTTTAAAATCTCAATCCTGATTGCTCAGATTCACCTGGTATATGACAGGCACCAAGCTAATTACGTTCCACGGTGACATGCCATATCCATCCTGTGAGATCATTGAAAAGCTGGAGTCTCTTGACGAGGAGGATGTTGTCGGGTCCGGGGGTTACGGCACCGTGTATCGAATGGTCATGAATGACTGTGGAACATTTGCTGTTAAGAGGATTGACCGCAGCCGTAAAGGGTCTGATCAGGTGTTTGAGAGAGAACTGGAAGTTTTGGGTAGCATCAAGCACATCAATTTAGTTAACCTGAGGGGTTACTGCAGGCTTCCAACTTCGAAGCTTCTTATCTACGATTATCTGGCAATGGGAAGCTTAGATTATCTTTTGCATGGTAAGCTTTTAAATTGAAGAAAAAAAGTGGCCTTCGAGCGAATACAAATTTGACATTTTCTTTATCACATCTTTCCAGACCATGATCAAGAGAGACAGCCGTTAAGCTGGAGCGATCGTATAAGAATCGCACTTGGTTCTGCCAGAGGAGTATCATATTTGCACCATGATTGTTGTCCGAAGATTCTCCACCGGGACATTAAATCCAGCAATATTCTTCTTGATGAAAATCTGGAAGCCCGTGTGTCAGATTTTGGTCTTGCCAAACTTCTGGTCGACGAGGAAGCTCACGTTACGACTGTGGTTGCTGGCACTTTCGGTTATTTGGCACCAGGTACCTGATTTCTTCGAAGTGAAAATATTTACAGCCCGTGGCCTTATTTTAAGCTACTGAATTTGATATTCCTGTCGTGGATTCGTGCAGAGTATCTGCAGAGCGGGAGAGCTACCGCCAAGTCGGATGTCTACAGCTTTGGAGTTCTGTTGCTTGAGCTCGTAACCGGTAAAAGGCCGACTGATCCAACGTTTGTCAAGAGAGGACTGAACGTGGTTGGCTGGGTAAATAATTAAGCTTTTCTAGACTCTCCCTCTCATCTGTTACCAGCATTAATCAGTTCTAACAAACTATGCTTGCTCGGTCTTTACAGATGAACACACTCCTGAGAGAGAACCAATTGGAAGACGTGGTGGACAAGAGGTGCACCGATGTGGATGTCGAAACCGTGGAAGCGGTCCTTGGAATTGCAGCAAAGTGCACGGAGGCAAACCCAGATGACCGACCGACGATGAACCAAGTGCTGCAGTTGCTCGAGCAAGAAGTCATGTCACCTTGCCCGAGTGAGTTTGACGAGTCCCATTCGGACTATTGTTAAGGTTTCAGGGGACACATTGTGTCTTAAGGTTAGCAAGTTAGTGAACTGATACTTCCAACAAGGTTCATTTCCCACGTGAACTCTCTTGCTGGTGGTGTTTGTTGCCTAAGTCTCCGCGGCTTGTATATTTACTGTTCCCACTTAACTCTCGATCTATATATATATGGAAGTTGTTTCAATTACTTTATTAACTAGTTATCGCGGAAGATAGTAGCATTAATTATATGTAGAAAGATTCACTACATTCAACCCAACACGAAATGACTCAAAGCAAAAAGTTCTCAAACACGTAAATTTTAGAATGTACTGATTGAACTAGTCCGTACATGACAAAAGATTTGTATTAGTTTCTCTAACAAATTTTGATTTAGGATTTCTGATCTATTATAAAATAATGATATGAGATTCTTGAATGATTTCATCAATTTTTTCGAGTGATAACCATCTCCATGAGCTACAAGAAGCTTCCCCACGATGTGAACCCTGACATGATCATCCTTTGTGCCGATGGCACCATCTTCTCCACCGTCCTCTCTTACAACTACGAGAAGGGGTTAAGACCATCCGCAGCGGTTGGGGCGTGCGGCCCCAGTCTGCCACGTGGCGGCTCACCATTAGGCTAGCCGCGTGCCTCGCTGACACTCGAGGGGCCTTCATGTGTCAGCGAATTCGCTCAGTGTTGGGCCATGTCGCCCAGTTAGCCTATTTTATTTTTTTTAAAAAACAATTGAAAAATTGAAAAAAATCAGAAAAAATTGGGAAAAATTTCTAAATTTTTTTTCCATTTCCAACTTTTTTGTACAATTAGAATTTTCTTAAATTTTTTGTAATTTTATAATTTTTCTGTCCAATTACAAAATTTTAATTTTTTTTGATAATTTTATACAATTTTATAACTTTTCTGTCCAACTTTCCAAAGACCAGGCACAGTACCCTCCACAAACTATGAACACTCTACTGAACGCATTAGATCTCTATCAAGATTCATGACCGCTGATCCTCATATTCGGAATAGAGAAGCCCATATCGCTCACAGTAAAAATTTAATTGAGCACGTTTGGACTAAGTTTGGAAGCGGTAATTAGTTATGTAATTTGCAAATCTAAGTTATTTCTTGAATTTCGTACTTTCTTTTGTAATTTACAATTTTAATAAAATTTCCATTTCGAAAAATTGTGTGTTTCACAATTTTTTGAAGTTACACGAATTTGTTTTCGAGTTTAATACAATTAGCTGAATTATAAAAAGTTGAGCTGAAAAAAAAGTTGCGGTAGCGCCCAGGGCACGACACTGTAGCGAGCGCACCACTGTAGGCTGAAAACTGAGAGTAGAGACACAACTAACGTAGCGCCCAGGGCACGCACTATAGCAAGAGCACAAATGCGGATGGTCTAATCAGGTGTCGACTGCGAGAATAAATTTGAAGATCTAGGCAGCTTTGAAGGGGGTGGACCCATGCTTGTTGGGGATGGGGGCATGATGATGGTGGAGCCGTACTCTCTAGGGACGGGGCTTGATGATTTGGATTAAAAATTAACTAAAAAATTGAAAATAAAACTCAACCCAGTTCTGTTCTTGTTGGAAGATTTTTGGTTTGATTTTGAGTTTAATGTTCATGTTTTCTTTACTTTTCTTCTGTTTGAAATGTGCAATTTTTTATTTTTTTGTTTAAAGTTATTTTGAAAATTTTCTTGTAAAATAAACAAAACAATATTATTCACGAATCTCAAATCTATATTCTGATTTTAAAAAATAGATCTTAGACTGAATTCCGATATGTCAGGAATCCAAACTAATATTTTGATTAAAAAAATAAGAACCCTAAACCAAATTTAAATAAATAAAAAATTCTATCACTAATAAAGACATAAAACTAAGTACTCTAAGATAATTTACTCAATTATTTAGCATGAAACCGATCATGTCGTTTTATGTGGTATTTGCAAGTAAGTATTGCGGTCTGCATCGTAATTAGGATTAAAACAAAATAATTTAACTACCACACTTAGATTAAACTAGTTCGGATCCTTGTAATCTCAGCAGTGTTTCATACTTGATAGAAAGATTTGTTATTTTTGAGAGATCTCAGACAACACTAACATAAATTAATCCACCTAATATGTTTCAAACTATAATTAATATGAAATCCAAAATGACATTCTTCTTTTTGTACTAAAACAACTCAAGAAGCATGATCTTTCCCTAATACTCGGAAATCTATATACGATAAACTATAATTTTAAAACACACTCCCGTTATTATATGCTTCCCAGCCTTAAACTAATCAATCAAACTCTATATGCATGGCAAACAACAAGAAGCTCCAAGACAAGGTGGCGATCATCACCGGAGGGGCCTCCGGGATCGGCGAGGCCACCGCGCTCCTCTTTGCGGAGAACGGGGCACGCACGGTGGTGATCGCGGACGTGCAGGACGACAAGGGCTGCGCCCTCGCCGAGGCCATCGGCCTCCACCGGTCAACTTACATCCACTGTGACGTCGCCGACGAAACCCAGGTCGCGTCCCTCGTGGAGACGACCTGTCGCCTGTACGGCCGACTTGATGTCATGTTCTGCAACGCCGGGATCGCCAATGGATCCCTCCAGAAGGTTATCGACCTCGACCTGGAGAAGCACGACAGGCTGTTCAAGGTAAACGTGCGCGGGACGGCGGCGTGTGTGAAGCACGCGGCGCGTGCGATGGCCGAGGGAGGAGGAGGGAGTATCGTGTGCACGGCGAGCGTTGCGGCGGGGCGGGGGATGGGGCGGTCGACGGACTACGCGATGTCGAAGAGCGCGGTGGTGGCGCTGGCGAGGTGCGCGAGCGTGCAGCTGGGCGCGCTGGGGGTGCGCGTGAACTCCGTCTCGCCCGGAGCCGTCGCAACGCCGCTGCTCTGCGGGCTGTTCGAGGGGAAGAAGGCGGAGGAGGTGGAGGAAGGGTTCGAGGCCGGTAGGGTTTTGAAGGGAGGGTTTAAGGCGAGGCACGTGGCGGATGCTGTTCTGTTCCTTGCGAGTGAAGATTCGAGGTTTG
>SOPF01030915.1:0-26897 GCA_012979155.1 Hypericum perforatum
TGGTCAACCTCATCGTTATAACACTCGCTCTACTGCGAGTTCTACCAGACCATCATACTTCATAGTTATAATTAAAACAATCAAGTGCTAAGAGATTCCAAATAATGATGTGTTAAGTTACCTATATGCCCTTGGTTAATAAATGAACATTTAAAGAATTAGGGGCATAGTGGTCGCTTAACAGATATTTGGCAGCTAAAGCACCTACGACTGCAACTATCCGTAGCATTTATCAGTAGTGTAGTGTAGACTACAGAGATCTGTGGTATTAATAGGAGCTGATGAATACTATCTGGAAGCAGGGAAGCCTACCTGCATTGCCACATCGTCTTCTCAAATTCTTCCGGTTGGATAAACCAATTGGTAAAGTTCGCAGCAATCACCGAGAGTACGTCACCGAAATCTGCAGCAGTGAGCTTCTCAGGTTTAGCAGCTGCACCTATATTTGTTTCGTTGCATCTTCCACGGGCTCTCGTGGGTCCGAACATCTGAACCGTCCCCGTCATTGACCACATCTGTGAGGTTTTCGTTGGTACCTAAGCTTGAAACCTTTGCAGGTTCATCTAGTCATAAGATCACCTCGGGGATGCCAAGTTTGCGGGTAAGGTACGACTGGGTATATAAGTCGCACTTGTGGAGATTCGGAACAGTTTCAGTCTGAGCTAGGCTCAATGAAGCTAATAAGGGCTCTAACAAAAGGGCTTCGTCGCTCTCGGTTTTCTTCTCTCCCTCTTTTCTCATTTCTTCCATTACTAAATTGCTCGTCTCAATACCTATCAACATGATCAGGAAAAACATAGATAAGAAAACTAAGTTGATAACTTCAGTTGACTAAGTTCCAAGTGATAATTGTCGCTAACCTGCTAGGTATCCACCATGGACGTAACCATTAAACCTTTCACTAGTATGCTCCCCCGTGAAGAAGACACGACCTATTGGAGCCTGGTCAAAAAAACAAATAGGAATTACTTAAAACATCATATACATGTTCTTCGAGAAACCAACTTCGGCTAGCTAAGTTGGGCCACGAACCCTCGATTCAAAGAAACACGATTAAATTTAAAATTAGGAGAATTCGGTTTATTAGGTAGTTGATAATGTTTCTGCAAGGACAAAGAATACTCGACGAAAATGACCGATATTTTTGCCTAACTTGGTGGTGTGATGCTTTTAGTTACCTATTTACATAGATAAATGTAGTGGTTTTATGCACAATTTGCAATTCTTTTGTGGTGGGTAATAAGAATTTACTCCCAATTTTTTTTCTTCAAATTAATTAATTACCTTGATGTCGAGGACAGCTTGGTTATTTGAGATCATGGGATAATTGCTATAGCAGCCACGTTGGAATCTGTTGTTCCACCAGCGGGGCACAAGTATATTGTTGGCACTTGGTACGTTGGGGCCAAACATGTCCCTGAGTACTACCATTGCCTCTTGCAATGTCTCCTCGTCCGACTGACCTTCGACGCGTTTAGATTCACCATTCGTCAACGTCACGACCAGAATATTCGATCCGGGGTAGGCATTTTCCATGCTCTGATTCATTCCACAGCAAACAAATCAGCAATCAAGTTAAATAAACCAGTGAAAATGACAGATAATGAGATCTCAGGTTGCAACCGATACAGAGCCCACGACCGAAAGAAGTTCTATAACCGGCGAATCCAGTCAATAATGGAGACGAGAAGTTCCAAGTTGTTGACAAAGAGTTGTCAATGCAAAATGACAGAAACAAACATAAGCAATTAATTGAAAAGTTCCTAGGCCCCTACACTACCTTGCAAGGCAGGCAACAGAAATTTCTATTTATGCAGCAAATCATTATGGAAGAAGTTGAATCCAGGGGACCAACACAAGGAAGCTGTAACAAGACAAACATCAGTGGTGTATCTGGTCCAAGAGAAAATAACATGACCATTTTCCTTAATGGTTATATGCAACCAATCGAAATGACAGGAAAAGTGTAAGAGATCGAATCAAGAAGTTTCCGATGTGAAATAAAATGAAATGACGTGGTACATGCACCACGTGCTACATTTAATGTGCAGCTGCAGTATACTGAAGATATTAATATATCAGTACTGCAAATTTTGAAGTTAGAAATCTAATCTTATTATGGGATGGAATTGGCAGAAAATATCAAGAGAATTTTGCTCTTCGGAACCAAATTTGGCAAACAAATTGATGCAGGCATAAAACTGTAGCATGCTTGATTAAAGACTTATCGAATAGCCGAGACATATTTGTGCATACAAAACCAGTTCGTCTTGAGCCTAATTGACTTGTATAGCAGAAAAGAGAACATGTGAAGGTAACAACCAACCTGCCAAAATGTGTAGTATCCTCTGCGCTCATGAGCATAGATAAAGAACTCCTTATCGGGACCACAAGGCCAGAATTTGTATGGAAACTTCAAGAAAATCTTTGTATATACCATCACATCACATCTTTCAATGGCTTCAGTTTTCCACCTCTGCATTATTATCATCAATCTTATAAGTCAATTATTATCCAGCAGTGCACGGATATACTAAGCACAACCATGCTAAATGCAAGCCAGCTAATCTTCTTGAAGATGGACCATATAATCACATCAAACTGAGAACATTATGCAGACCATGAAAAAATATAGCATATACTGTAGAGATTACCACATTGCTAGTTTCCCGTGTGATAAGTCTGTTAACAAGTGTAAAAAATCCACATACTCATTATCTTGAGGTTTTGACAAACTGCTACAAAGTAGTTTATCATGTTAAAATCTTTATATCCAACCCACAAACTTAAACAAAAAATAAGTTAGTTTTTCATACTTATAAACGAGTCCATTGGTAAGATATGATAATCTCAATACGCTCAAAAGGACATGAAACAAGTAGGAGAAAATATAAATGTGTAATCTCAATACTTTGGATCATTAATCAATAAGAAACACCAGTCCAACCCCATGCAACAGCCAGCAACAACTGTACAGCTGTTGTAGGATGGAAAGCAATTATTGAACACGGAATAACATATTCCGGAAGCTATTGGAAGAGCGCGAGGTAGGTAGCATTAAGCTGTCATGATACAGTAATTTACTTAGCAAGAAGGGACAAATTTCGTTTTTGGGAAAGACTCTGCAAGCATTATTAAAGAAATAAAAAGCTGTCACACTAGAGGGAAAATGTTCTTAAAGTCATCCAGTAGCATCTGGGTTATCAATACTATGGATCATCACATGTATCGTAAACCACGGTTTTTTGTCGTTCCAAATGATTAGATTAATTCATTTTGGCTTGTCCACCTCCACTCAAGTATTTAATTCGATGGACCAGTCGGCCAGAAAAATGAATCTAAAAATCTGCAAACTTCTATAATATAGGGACCAGTTCCCCACAACCTAATATGTCACACCTCGTCCTCCGAAGCCCGCTAGACATACAAGGAGGTGCGATACGCACGAACAATTCAACAATATACAATTATATCAAGGAAGGAAAACGACATTAAAGTATAGAGCAAGTGTATTAAATTAGAAACGGAAGTAAAGGAGTTGCAATAAAATAACAGAAGAAAAGACGTACGGGCAACGGAGGCCTGAAGGAGATGAGGTCACTTTGTAGAACACCAATGCTGACAGACAAAATCAAATAATTGGCTTCGTAGACGCAACCATCCTCTGTTTTCACTACAACACCGTTTCTCGTGTGTTGCAATTCCCTAACAACCTGCACCAAACCAATGCACGACATAATATAAAATTTTATGCACTCTCTCCTAAAATCATAAACATAACTCGTAAAAATTAAAGAGTAAAGTTGTTTAATGTTGCGGTAACCTGGCACGGTAAATTCTGGCAATTAGAAAATCAATACATGATGTTGCGGGAAAACAGATGCAGTGATCATAAATGGGTTTGCATGGATGACCAGCTGTTTCCAACCGGAAATCTCAAAGGTGACTAGAATTTTGAGGGTTACAAAGCTTCATGTCCTTCGAAATAAATAACTTATCGTTCAAGTCTTAAGAATAAAAAAACGTTATTTAATAATGAATACTAAGTAGAAAAAAAATGCTAATTGACATTTTGAAGATGGAACAAATGCATACACTTGTAAACTGATCCCGAGTCAGGGCCACTCATGATTTGGTCGAAGAAAGTAAATGGTTGGACCCGAATTTGTGAACGCATTTGATTCAATAATTAACCACTCATGGAACAAAGAAAAGGAACAGAAATGAAATGGAAAGGTCTCAAATCATATGGAGCAATACTGGCCCAATTAAAATAATTCAAAATCGTCATAGCCCACATGCTTGGATTCAAATTGGAAAAAGGTGGATTGAAAAAAGAAATTAAATCAACACAATCATGTTCAGCCCTATGATCATGTGTAGCACGTCAAAACTATTAAAGTGATAATAAACTTAAATTTACTTAAAAAAATTGAAGTTCAGATTTTATCAACGTAAAACATTTATTGATAGAATCACCCATAAAATGCATTTTTTACAGGAACAATATTTTAGGGAATGTCTCAATTGTCTCAATTAGTTAACTAACAGCAAAAGGGTGGTCACTATCAATCAATTTTAACTTTCCCAATCTCCCCCACCATTATTCCCAAATCATGATTTTGTCCCCGTTCGTTTTCGATTAGTGATTGGACGAAAGAAAAGAAAGCAACTTAATTTACCTTATTGAGCTTGAGTCGGGAGTCCAAGATTTTACCCTCCGAGGTAAAAAGAAAGCTCTCAGCCATCTTGTACAGTAAATGTTCATAACCCCTCTCATCAGCCACCAGAAATTCCCTTTCACCAAAGTCCACATAAGTTGAAATCGGCTCTACTTCTGTCAGACGCACACACGTGACAAAATATATTTAAAATAAAGCAAAAATGCCATAACTCCGACTTTGACTCGAGTTAAAACCAAAAAAATACAAAAGAGGGAGTTAAAACACGGACCTGCCATCTCAAAGTCGTGGAGAATGAAGTCAATGGCCAATTCTAATGGAGTCTTCGGTCCACTAGAGAATAAGTACATACGCATTTACTTTGAGGTCCAAAACTCAAATAAATATAAGCAAAAGGACCTTATAGCAATAAATAAAGAAATCGGGAGGAATTATGTAATTTACCAAGGTGGTTCCAGCATTAATTGAAGGCCAACATCACGCAAGCTGGCCTCTTGGCTCCTCAGTGTCTCCTTCGCCGACTCCACCGCTTTCCTGTACGAATCAGCCGCCACCCCGCTTGGAAAAATCTCCCCTCTGCCCCCCAATCACAAATTCAATTTTGATCAACAATACAAAATTAAAATTGATAATGTCCATTATAAGTTACTACATTGCGAAGACATAGAATTACACCCGCCGAAATTAAATTATTTTAATATCTCGTAATTTAATCTATTATTTTCACAAACCAATAAAAACACACATTTTTTCTCAATACGTGAAAGAGAGGTTATTAACTGTAATAAAAAAAATATGAATAATAACAATCAAATTGTTATAACTTAATGAAGACAATATAAACTTTTCAAATTATATTATTTTGTAAAGACATTTAACCTGGTCACGAAGAATTATGTTCAATTATAAACATACCATCGGAATAATAGCGTGTGTTGCAAGAAAATATTTTTTTCCATAATTTGGAGATTTCGTTTCCCAGGCGGTTTTTTTTTCACTTTTCGGATATGCTTGATTAAAAAAACGTTAAAAAATATTTTCCGTCGAAAAAAAATGTGTACCTTCGATCATAAATATTGTAGCGGGCATTGCTATAATCGGAGAACTTGGTGCGGAGACCGGCGCGGTTGGCGAGCTCCCAGACGGGGTTGGACTCCTTCCCGCCGACGCCGGCTATCCACCCGGCGCCGAGTTCGACGGAGACGCCCTCGAACGTCTCCTTCTTAATCCGGCCGCCGACGTGGCCCGTCGCCTCCAGGATCACCACGTCGTCTATCCCATTCTCCGCAAGCGCCTTCGCCGCCGATATCCCTGAGAAACCAGAAAAGTTAGTTGCGGAGAATGCGCGCACTCACCGAATCTGACGTAACCGTCGAAAAAAGGTAGAATTGAACCACGTGCGTTAATAGGTTGCCGTACCGGAGACGCCCGCGCCTATTATGATGACGGAGGAGCGAGAAGTGGTTGTCGTCATGAGAGAGAGAGAGAGAGAAAGAGAGAGGAGGAGGAGGTTAATTGTTTCTAGCGAGGGAGAGGAAGGTGTGTGTGTATATATATATAGGAGTTTATTTTTATTTACTAATTTTGATTTTAATCGAATTATAACTTTTAAAAAATCGGAAAAGTTGGAGGTTGGATGGGGATCCTAACTAACTAAATGGCAAGTTGTTGTGGTATAGTTGGAGTTTTGGATCGTGCGAGTGAAAAGATAATTAATTGGACGGGAATTGACCCGGGGACGCGTATTTGGACCCGGGATGGTAACTAAATGCACTTGCCGGGAATATTCCTTTCTTTTTTCTCCTACGTTTCACGTATTTTTGTAAGGTTATTCTCTTGCCAGTCATGTGTATGCGTGGCCAATTCGTAGTCGTAAATATTTATACAAATGCTAACAAATATTTAAATAGAATTAGTAAAATTTTCAAAATATTAAAAATGTAACAGTGCAAAGTTTTGGTAGTGATAGTTTCAATATTAAAAATTTTTTTGTATAAGTAATGAATTGCATAATATCACTATCAATTAATATAAACCAAGATTGCTAGTCGGTAAAAACGTTTTATTTTGCAATTGTTTTACCTCTAATTTTCTTATCATTCTGTCTTTAAGCCAAGAGATGGAAATTAGTTTTTATTAACGTGGAAATTTTGATGGTTGGTTCAAAAAGGAATGTTATTATCTGTTCGTACATGAAACCTGATCTAAACCTCTGAATAAATTATTAATAACTATTTTTTTTTTACTTTTTTACAAATTTTTCAAGTCAATCTAAACCGTACATATTGTAACTCATTAATTTTAATTTTTTATTTAAAATTATTATGAATATTGCATCATAACAATCTTACCAAAATTGTGGGATCGTTTGAGTTAGACAAAATTGATATTTTATTATTATCATAATAGTATTTCTTTATATTCAAAGAAACAAGATTTTTTAGTACTATTCACACAAAAATTACAAATTTGATATTTTATTTTTTATAATTACTAAATTAGTGTCCACATGATATCCAAAGTATTTTTTCTGTGAAAAAATCAATATCTTATTTACTCATGAATTTTTTTTATTTATGACTCGATCAATTATCTAATATCTATTAAGAAAATTGGTTAGACCAATTTCTATCCATAAATTCAGATTTTTATTTTACAAGTCATAAATTTTTTTTTTTGCAAAATTTTGTGTCAACTGAAATAGTTGTATATTGCTTGATTGTATTGTGTACATAGAACTCTACATTTATACAAGATGCAAGTGTATGGAGCAAGGTACACAACTAAGGTAATCTGTACATGTTTGGGAAAGATAATATCTTGGCAGTAATCGTAGAGATTGTGACTGTGATTGTGTCCAGCTGTGACTGTGATTGTGATCGTGGTAAATAAGGTAAGTGTATCTCCTTTACGCCCCCGCAAGTTGATGGTGGGCCACCGTCAACTTGTTACGAAGCTCTTGGAAGCGTTTCTTTGGCAACAGCTTTGTTAGGGTGTCAGCGATCTGGTCCCTAGTGGAAATGTACTGAACGTGAAGACCGCCGGATGCCACCTTTTCATGGACGAAGTGAAAGTCGATCACCATATGCTTGGACCGAGAGTGAAAGACTGGGTTGGCTGAGAGGTATGTGGTGCCCAAGTTGTCACACCACAAGGTTGGTGATGTACGACAAGGCTGCTGGATTTCTTTGAGAAGGGATTGAAGCCATAATGCTTTAGATGCAACTGTCGCAAGTGCCCTATGTTCAGCTTCAGTGCTTAAAAGAGACACAGAACGTTGTTTCCATGATAACCATGAAATCAGATTGGCGCCGAGAAAGATTGCGTATCCTGTAGTTGACTATCTCTCAGTTGGATTATTTGCCCAATCCGCATCACTGTAACTATTAAGACAGACAAGGTTAGATGGTTTTATAAGGAGTCCGTGGTTAGCTGTACCTTGGAGGTAACGTAGTATCCGTTTCCTAGTCCTTAACAAAGAAATCATTGCCCACAAATTCAATAACAATGTTATTATCTCGGGTTAGTGCACTTAAGGACACAAGATTAGTACGTGAGTCCAGGACATAAAGCACATTAGATAGAGATAACGATGATCTAGGTAAAGGAAATTTTGTAGATCCAACATGAGATATAGGGAGTGATTTTCCATTACTAAAGGTCACTTCTTATGTGCTAACATATTCTGAGTGAACCGGTAGGTTGGACAGGTCTGAGGTCAAATGATGCGTGGCCCCGAAATCTAACACCCACGGAGAGCCACTTGGAGATGTTGCATAATGGGCCTGCGTGCCTGCTGACCGACTTGGCCAGAACAATTGGACTTCTTTGATACATGACCGTAACTTAGGCAGTTGTAGCATTGGACTTCTTGGTCCATGGGCTGGACAGAATTGGGCCCAGCAATTGTACGCCTTGATATAGTGCCTCCATGGTTGAAATTTCCTTCGAAATTTCCTTCTCTTCTAGCATAGTGGCCATGCCCCTCACGACCACCCCACTTATCGCCTTTGCCACGACCTCGGTACTGGCTGTTGTGCCCTCCTTGACCACCTCGCCCACTGCTATCGGTCCGAGCATAGTTGGCCGCCAATGCAAACGAGTTAGCTTGGGCATCGGTTTTACCGAGGAGCATTTCTTCACTTAGTAAAAGGGCATAAAGCTCCGATAGGGCAATTGAGCAAGCAAAGGGGAGATAGCTCTCATCGAGCCCAGAAAGGACGCGATCAACAACGTCAACTTCAGCAACTGGGTGCCCTAGGGCGAACAATTGATCTTGGATAGATTTGGCACGAAGCAGGTACGTGTCGATGGATTCAGCTTCTTTCTTCAATGAATAGAGGGCCTGCTTGAGACGAGTAGCATGTACACGTGAGCCGCTGCCATAAACCTTGGCAAGGCAGCCCTAGAGGTCCATTGTTGTCGTACAGCCAATGACCTGTGGCATCACAAATGCTGATACTGAATAATTCAGCAAAGTAATAACTTTTTGGTCCTCCTCATACCACTTTTCATATGTCAGATTGGGCACAGGAATGTCACCTTCAACTGCAGCGGGATTGGTTGGTGGTGGTACTGGCTTGGAGCCATCAACATGGTGAAATAACCCGTAGCCACGTAGCATCGGCTCGATTTGAGCCTTCCATAGCAGATAATTGCCTGCGTGGAGCTTGTGTGGAAGGTGGTTGATTGGGATTCAGAGTTGTTCATCAAAGTGGGCCATTGTTGAAATAGAGGGAAGAAAAAAGGGATCGAGGGTATGAAAAAATCTCTTTAGAGACAAGGCTCTGATATCATGAAATAGTTGTATATTGCTTGATTGTATTGTGTACATAGAACTCTACATTTATACAGGATGCAAGTGTATGGAGCAAGGTACACAGCTAAGGTAATATGCACATGTTTGGGAAAGATAATATCTTGGCAGTAATCGTAGAGATTGTGACTGTGATTGTGTCTAGCTGTGACTGTGATTGTGATCGTGGTACATAAGGTAAGTGTATCTCCTTTATCTACAAATACACAACGAGATGAATGATTTATGGATATTTTTCTCCATCTCATAAGCAAAAAAATCCGAATATAATCAAGCAAAGATAAAGAGGCATCCAACTTTACTCACATAATTTTTTATGATCCAAATTTATATGTTTAGATTCTATAATTAATTATGAATAATTTGTCTATTGTTATATTTTTTAGTATAAATATTTATGTATATGTTATTAATCTATCGTAAACAAAATTTTATTTTATATTACTTAAAAATTCAGAAATTGATAAAATCACTCTTAAAAAAATGTATTTTGTCATGTCATTATTTTTTACAAATGTTAATATTTTGTTAATTTTTATTTGAAATTCTATTTATTTTATTATTAAACAATTGCATTATTTACCATGAGTGCGATATTGTATTGTGATGCTTGTTATGTGCTATTTTGTTGTATTTATTTTACTTTTTAAGTAGGTTTGAGATGAAGAGGAGTGACAAAGAACATATCTTGCAAGATGATGATATTTTTGAACATGGGTTAGCTGAAAATTGGGATTGTGATGATGCTTTAGAATAAAAAAACTCATTAAACACCATCTAATGAGTATGGTTAACACGAAAAAATGCAAGTATTATATGACTCCAAATATGGAAATATTTTCTGATGATTGATAAAGTCTTACAACATTATACTCGAAGTTTGATATGACCTTAAAGAAAAAGTAAATGCGTAAAAAAATCATTAGGAGATCTAGTTTCGTGAACGAGAACCATAAACTTTCTTAATTCACAAGGTATTTTATTTTGAAATTGAAAAATTAAGTAATATTTGTATAATTTTATTTTTTTAAATACATGAAAATTAATTTAGTTTATAGATGAAAATCGATCAAGAGTGATTTTTTAGATCGATAAGTGGATGGTTGATCAAGTCGCAATAATTTTTCTTTAGTAAATAAGACATAAATTGTTTTTCCGTAACTTTGTCGGTGATTATGTTTTCGGAATTTGGTAGTCACAAGTAATTTTTTTGTGCCTTGGTTCATGTAAAAAAAAGTTGACATTCAAAGTGGATACTAATTTGATAATCTAAAAAAAATATAACTCCAATTTTATAATTTTTAATAAATAATAATACCATTTAAAAAAACAAAAAGTATTTCATCAATCTCCTTTCATTTACCCGTTTGTTTTCAAAGACTCATTTCACCGCCAGACTTGTGACAAACAACGATACTCTGTCTTGCCGCACGTGGCAATCATTTTTGACACTCTAAAGGCGGCACTTTACTAATTTCTATTTGTCAAATTGATAAAAGTTTTTATTGCCAGACTGCCGGTCAATTGTTGGCTCCTTTCAAAAATATATTTTTTACGTTAATCAGAAAAAAATATATCTATACCCCTAAAAAGAATATATTTTTTAATCCATATAGAAATGGTACATTCATTGAAGCGGCTACATAAATGTGTTAGTAGGTCAAAACAATCACTTGATATCATTTCTCTGAATGTTTATGAGATTTCTAATCATGAAGGTTTGTGTCCATCACAGATTGGCCGTAGTTTTCATCCCATTGATGACTCATATACTAATAATGTTTTTTAGTACTTTGTAGTTTGGTATTTTTTTTGATTTATTACATGGTGATTTCATTTTTTTTAAGGACAGAAATTTCTCAATTAATATTTTAGGTGACAAAATTTTAATCATAATAATTTTTTTTTTTTTTTTTTTTTTTTTTTTAAATTTTTTTTTTTTTTTTTTTTTTTTTTTGTCAACTGATGCCATTGTATATGATCACATCTTTGACGCGCCATTTTTGCTCTCTTCGATTGCTCTTACTTGAAGCGAGACCCTTTCGTTCTAAGCAGGAGTTCAACCATGTTGCATGGCTGGGTGACTCACTTTTCAGGATTTAACATGGTATTTGAGGACGGGACCATCCACGGTAGCACCATTTGCCACATCTTAAAGCCTCACTTTTGTGACATATTTTTCTCAAATTTGCACTTTTGGTAATTAAATACATATTAAAATGTGAATTTGAGAAGACTCGTTAAGTGACAAAATTTTCGGAACATTTAGTTTGCCAGGAATAAAATAATTATCAAAGAGAAAAACTAGAATTATCACATATTCAATCTATGATCATGCAAAGTGCAATGGAATGGATGGCGTGGTCAAACTTTCTGTTTGGGTGTTCTGAATTTGAGCGAGCCGATGTCACAAATTGATTAGAAGGTGCATGGAACTTCTCGTGTTGGATCTTAGACAAAATTTGCCTTCCGTTTTTCTTGTTCTCTTACCTTTGTTCCACATTCTCAGAAGGTTGTGGCCGACTGGGTTAGTAGATATTGAAGACTGAATATTCTGTTGATTGTGTCTAAGCACCCTCTTGAACTTGTTGTATTTCTATAAGTCCCTCTCTAGGGTAGTTTTCTCTCTCTAGAGGTCTTCAACGGTTTTTTCCTTCTTTGTCACGTTCGCCGCCTTGGTTTCATAACCCACCAACACACGTAACTTCTTCTGTCGACGACGATTACGATCAGATCTCCTTTTCACGATACAGTATATTCAGTAGGCGATCAATAAGGCACCCTGGTACACGGTTTCGATAGGGGGGCAGCGTTCTTTAGTGGATCGCTTACAGGGACAGAACACTTGGCTGTTAGGGTTTGCTCCCATGGCCAGTTCGAGTAAGGACACTGGGTCGGGGCGACATCCATTGACACATCGGATTGACGATGAAGATGATGATGCGCTAGATCTCCCAATCGATCTTCAGACGGCTTCAAACGTTGGGAGCATTCAAATTGTTGGGAAAGTGTGTACGGAGAAAATGATCAATAAGGATGCTTTTCTGACAATGATGCAAAATTTGTGGCGCCCCCGTTATGGAATGGAAGGAGCGGCTCTTGGAAGGAACTTATTCCTTTTTAAGTTTCAAGATAACCGAGATGTCCAAAGAATCCTGTTGGCGCAACCATGGATCTTCGAACGTTGCATGGTTATTCTCGCTACAGTACCGGAGACCATGCAACCCGGGCAGGTACCGTTATTCCATATACCCCTCTGGATTCAAGTTCATGACCTTCCGATGGGCGGATATGGGATAGAAGTTGCAAGAGTGATTGGGGGTATGCTAGGAGAATTCATAGGGTGGGACGAGGCAGAGGATCTTCGGGGAGTATACATGCGAATTAGGGTTTGTTGGGATGTTCGGAAAAACCTAATTTGTGATAGGAAAGTTCGATTTCGGGACGGGACGAAAGTGACAGTGCAATTTAAGTACGAGAGATTGGGTTCGTTTTGCTATAAGTGTGGGGGACTAGATCACATTGAACGAGATTGCGATTCTGATAATGGAGACGAGGTTCTTACCTCCCTGAACCCACCATTTGGCTCTTGGTTACGTGCCCCCCCTAGGAAACCTGTTATGGTATCTTCAGAGGGCAAGGCACAACGTAAGGAGACAGGGGATAGGCTATATGGTCGACTGCATGAAAAGGAATCAGCGGCTTCGGAAGTGGTTATTGACACTGGGGACACTCATGCGGTGGATGCAGTGCAACAATCTCTGAATCAGGTGATGCTACTACCGGATGGGTTATGTCAGAATCCAGGAAGCTCGGAAGGACGATACATCCCACCACCATTAAGGAATAGGAATTTGAATGGGAGCAATAATAGAGATATCCCGATAAGGGTCTCGCATAGGTTAAATGAGAAAACAAATGTTGGCGGGGTATGGAGGTTTGTGCAAGGGCCGGATTGTCCTGGGATTGATAAACATAAAGGCATATTCATTATCGCTCCCGAGACTCAATCTAATTATAATGCCCTTGGGTTGATGATGGAGGATGTCCAGCCTACACTAGAGCACAACGAGAACCAACTTCAGGTATTAAGGTCAGCGACGGGCTCAATTTCGGAGGTAACACCCAATGAGAGGTCCGACCGGGAGACACTTGAAGGAGAGGGTGAATCTAGGTTCGGACAGGAAGGAAATCTAAGAGGCAAGAAATGGAAAAAGTTGGCAAGGGAAGTTCCGGTCACTCCGGTCAGTTTGGAGACAGCGTTAATAACACATTTAGGAGGAAAAAGAAAGGAAACAACGGAAGGGAATCCAGACTCTACTGTTAGCAAGCGAATGAAGCATGCTTTAGGGAGCGCAGATGACCTTTACTCTTCGGCGGAGGCTGCGAGGCAGCCCCGCCGAGCGCAATGAATATCCTTGCATGGAACTGCCGTGGGTTGGGGAGTCCACGGGCGGTTCGGCGACTTAGCAGGCTAGTCAAAGCCTGTAATCCCAGGGTGACGTTTTTATCAGAGACCAGGTTGAAGGAAGACGAAGCGGAAAGACTAAAATGGACATTGGGTTTTGAGTGTGGGATCTTTGTTGCATGCACAGGTGAAGGACGGGCTCGTAGCGGAGGCTTAATCCTACTATGGAGACGGTCATTGGAGGTACATTTATCTTCTTACTCTCTTCATCATGTTGATGTCACGATAGTACAGGAGCATACTTGGAGGTTGACAGGAATCTATGGTTGGCCAGTAGCGGTGGAGAGACACAAGACTTGGTCTCTTTTACGAACGTTGAATGGTCAGATGTCGTTACCTTGGCTCTGTCTGGGAGACTATAATGAGATATTATCTATGTCAGAAAAGAGGGGGGGTCGTATTATACCGGCAATACGTATGACAAGATTTCTTTCGGTAATTCAGGAATGTGGATTCAGGGAGATTGCACAAGGGGGAATATTCTTAACATGGTCAAATGGACAGGAAGGTATAAATGCTGTGGACTGTAAACTGGATCGATGCCTGGCGAATGATCAATGGTTCGAATTGTTTCCAGCTTCACGAGCGGATGCCGGCATTAGGATCGGGTCGGATCACTCCCCGATTATCTGTACTGTTCAGCGTATGGAACGAACTCAGATAGGAAAAAGATTTCGCTTCGAAACTATGTGGATGCGACACCCGGAAATTAGTGAAATGATCCAACAGGGCTGGAATGTTCAGACCGGAGAAAAGGACATTGTTAAGCAATTTGCTAACTGTGCAGCTGTCTTAAAGAAGTGGGACCGTGAGGTCTTTGGAAATGTAAGGGTCCAGACGAGAAAAATTGAGGAGGATATTAAACTATTGCAGTCGAGTCCCCTCTCCAGACTAACGAAGGAACGGCTCACTAAATGCCTTAATGAAAGAGAAGAATTACTGACACGGGAAGAGCAAATGTGGGCCCAAAGATCACGTATTGACTGGTTACGGGAGGGCGATAAAAATACAAGGTTCTTTCATACACGAGCCAAGTGTCGCCATGAGCGTAACTGGATTATGGAAATTAAGAATGAGAATGGTATCTTGGTTCAGGACTCACAGGAGATTTCAGCCACTTTCCGAAAATATTACATGACCCTCTTTACTTCCTCCCAAGAAGTTCGCGGCACTGACATAGCCAGACTTATCAAACCGACGATTTCTGCCGAAATGAATCATTCACTAGCTAAGGACTTTACGGCAGAAGAAGTAAAAATTGCTGTCTCACAAATGCATCCGACAAAAGCACCAGGACCGGACGGGATGCCTCCAGTGTTCTTCCAAAAATACTGGAATACGGTGGGATCAGACGTGACTCGTACAGCCTTGGAGATTCTCAATGGGGGACGTGATCCTTCCAGCATCAATTCTACGATTATCGTACTCATTCCAAAAGTCAAGTCTCCTACCCACTGTGGGGAGTTTAGACCGATCAGTCTCTGTAATGTAGTAATGAAGTTGGTTACTAAAGCAATAGCGAACCGGTTGAAGGGTTTAATGAATTTTATGGTTCATGGAAACCAGGGAGCTTTCATACCCGGGCGTCTCATTACGGATATTGCTTTAGTGGGCTTTGAAGCGTTCCATTATTTAAAGAAAAAGGTGACTGGCAGGAAGGGGCTTTGTGCAATTAAGTTGGATATGATGAAAGCGTACGACAGAGTTGAATGGAATTTCCTCCAACAGATGATGAGTGCATTGGGTATTGGAAGTCGCACGGTGGAACTGATAATGAGATGCGTTCGTTCAGTCACCTATTCAGTTCAAGTAAATGGGGTGATCGGGGAACCCTTTAAGCCTACGAGGGGACTCCGACAAGGTGACCCGTTGTCACCCTATCTTTTCTTATTGGTTGCAGAGGGGTTTGGAGCCCTCCTTCGATATGCGCACAGTATCGGCACGCTCCATGGGATCAAATTGGCAAGATCTGCTCCTCCTCTCACACACCTATTTTTTGCAGACGATGCCCTACTGTTTGCTAGGGCGAGCGAAACAGAACTCCGAAGCCTTTTACAGCTTCTAGAAAGATATGAACAAGCTTCGGGCCAACGTGTCAACCTAAGCAAGAGTGCAGTAACTTTCAGCAGAAATGTCAGTGCAAGTGACGCGGAAAGATTGAGAGCAGTTATGGGAATGCGGATGGGAGGGAATGATGAAAATTATCTTGGCCTCCCGAGCATTATTGGCCGATCCAAAAAGCAAATCTTTGCTTACCTGGAAAATAGAATTCGAGATAAAATAGGAACCTGGAAGGTACGGACTCTATCTCGTTCCGGCAGGGAGGTAATGATAAAGTCAGTTCTTCAGTCCATACCTACCTATGTTATGAGTTGTTTTCAACTGCCGATCGGAACATGTGAACGCATAGAGTCTCTTCTCTGTAACTTCTATTGGGGTGGCACCAGTGGCGAGAGGAAAATTCATTGGCGTAGCTGGGATCGCCTATGCCGTTCAAAGAGAGAAGGTGGTCTCGGCTTCAGAAGACTACGCAATTTTAATACCGCAATGCTAGCAAAGCAGGGTTGGAGACTCCTAACTACACCAACATCATTCGTATCATCTATACTCAAGGCAATATACTTTCCGAGAATTCCACTTTTAGATGTGGAAGTCAATCCGAGGACTAGTTATACATGGCGTAGTATTTTACATGGCCTCCAGCTTTTGAAGAAAGGGTTAGAATGGCGGATTGGCTCGGGAACCCAGGTCAGAATTTGGGAAGATCGATGGCTCCCTGGCACCTTAGGTGGTAAGCCAATATATCGATATCCGGGAAGGGATGCTCTATACTATGTCTCTGAACTTTTCCAGGACAACTATCCATTGTGGAACGAGGAGCTTCTTCATCAATACTTCTCCGAGGAGGATGTTGAACGAATTATGAATATACGGCTAAGCCCCCGACGACCAGAAGATACTCTCAGATGGCGACATTCAAAAGAAGGAGAGTATACAGTTAGGAGTGGATACCATGTTGATTTTAGTAACTGGTGGAACGAATCATCGATGGCATCAGTCCCTAACGTGGATACTGTTCTCTTGCGTATGTGCTGGAATATGGTATGCCCCCCACGAATCAAAACTTTTTTATGGCGAGCTCTTGATAATAATCTGCCGGTGCGCTCGAATCTGACTAGAAGAGGGGTCGACGTAGAAGACATTTGCCCTTTTTGTGGGACTGAATCTGAGACAACAATTCACCTTTTCTTCAAGTGCCAAGTCGCACTTCGTATTTGGCAGGAAGTGGGCATTGATATTCATCCACCTACTGTTATACAGGAACCCCAAGCCTTCCATTTCTTCTTCCTAGACCTCGAATTAACGGAATGTAGCAGGAGAGCTACGATAATGTGGTCCATTTGGAAAGTGCGAAATACGCGAGTCTTCAGTTCATCCGTGGAAGATAACATCACCGAGGAGATCGCCAAAGGTCTTCGCCTTCTTCAGGACTTCTCGGAGATTGGGAGAATTTCAAGTGGAAGTAGACATGACAGGAATGAGTGTTGGCGCCCTCCGGACTCGGGATGGTACAAAGTTAATGTTGATGCTGGAATGCATAATAATGGGGGAGGGCAAGTAGGTGTGTTGGTGCGTGATGATAGAGGACTGTTTGTAGCAGCGATGGTGAAACGTTTCAAGTATCTTCACCATCCAACTTTACTTGAGGGTCAAGCTATTCTGACGGGTCTTGAGTTTGCTCAATCCTTGGGATTACGATGGATTAATGTTGAATCAGATTGCCTTACGGTGTTAAACAAATTGGCCAGTGGCAATTCGGACCGAAGCGACTTAGGAATGATTTGCGATGATTGTCGAGCTCTAGTACCAAATTCTGACATGATTCGTTTTTCCTATGTCAACAGGGAATCAAACAAGCTGGCACATGTCTTAGCGAAGTTCCAAATCCCTCTCGACCATGAGTTAGTTGTCTTCAATTGGCCACCTGACTGCATACAAACTGGGATCGAACGAGAGGCTGCTCCATTTGATGACGGATAGTGTTGTTTGGTTGATTGGAAGACTTTGTTCGGCTGACTGTTTTTTGGACTATCTTTTTTCTTTTATTTTTATCTTCTTTGTAGTCAACTTGTGGAGCTCACGCCCAAGCAGTGTTATCGCTAGAGCGGGTTTTACCGCGGTGCACTCTTTTCCTGCTCCGGGTTTTTTCCCGAACGGGCGGGTTTTACCGGAGTAGGTTTTTAATGAGGCCGGCGGCTGCAACCTAGTTCTCGGACTAGGGGAGCTCTACGGGTGGGGGTTTGTTTGGTTTTGAGTCGTTTGTTTCTAGTAGGAAGCCGATCATTTGTCTTTGCATGCTGCTGTTTGTCAATGCAGCGTCTGTTTCTGGTTGTAACCAAAATATTATTACAATCTTCAATGAAGTAATGCACCATTTACCCGCAAAAAAAAAAAAAAAAACTTGTTGTATTTCTGACTTCGGTTAATTTTATGTAATGCACTTAGTATTTACTTTAAAAAAAAATAAGGTTGAATCTTTCATTTGATCCTGTAGAATTACGATCCTAGAACTTTTGGTGATAGTGATTTGCTCTACATGGACGCCTAACTCAGGTTATCGAGACAATGTGTCGCTTCCTTGTAATTTTACAGCTCTCTTACGAGTATATTAAATATAAATATAAACTCTACTTATTTCGAAAAAAAGGATAGTAAGAAAATCAAATTAAGTGATGTAGTATTCGCATTATCAAGTACGTATAAACCAGGGAATCATAGCACCCTATCAAAAGTAGATGAAACACGTACTGTCCATTGTTCTTTTTTATTAGTGTATGGTTCACTGTTCTAGATCTTCGATTTCTCAAAATAGAGATTAGTTCACTTACCACAAGTCATCACTTTAATTTCGTTGGTGATTCTTCGCTCAATTAAGTTCCAAAAATGCCGAACCACCTTTTTTAGTGAAATAATTCCAATTTGCCAAAGGTCCCAATCGACATTATTGAGGTGCGCTGGAATAATAGAAGATGCTTGGATGGCGATTGCGGAATAGTGCTCGTTGCCAACTCTCCAACGTGATTAGAAATTCTAACCCACGTGAGGAAGAGAATGTCAATTTTTGACCTTCCTTTCTTTTTTAGAAATCCAGTGTCGACATGTGCTCACTATTTTTTATTAACAACATGCCAGAATTTAGTACAAGTACATTGAGGTAAGCTAACTTTGTTTATAAAATCTAAATACATACAAAGGCAAAAAATAGAGTATCACACTGCATGACGTAATTAAATCATATGGATAAAGTATATTTAGAGAGGTAATTCACCACCCAATTCCTTCTCTAAATGTGTGCTGAATTTGTATTATCCAGTCTCGGTCAAAAAGTGCTTGTGCTCGATTCATTAGATTTGCTAATAAACGCTCTCCTAAAACATCATGATCGACACAAAAAAGAGTTAAGTAGGAATAGACCTCAAGAATAACTTGTCAAAAATCACACTTTTATGACAACTCAAGATACAGAATATGAGCCCAAAGCTCAGCCCGCCTCAATAATCGACCTCATCAACACACTTCACATCTTCCTCAGAAGGGAGATCACCTATAAGGTTGTTAAAGACTAGTAAAGGTGAAAGTCAAGGATCGTCCCAGAAGAGGTTCCTAACTCATTACGGACCACGGTGAAACCAAACTCTTCATTAAGTCATAAGCTTCATGGATAGGAATGGATCTAGAATGTTAGGATCCTTCTCATGCAAAAGTAGTTTTTAAAAAGGTAAAAACCATTTTTTAATCGACTAATATAGATTGATAAACTCTCTTTCCAAACGGGCAGATTAGAAAATTTACTTCAAATCTACAATATACTAGTCGGATATAACAGAAAGACACAATATTGTTTCAAACATCATGGACGAAAGTTTCATTTGTCTAAACCAATAGACTCACATTACAGTTACTTTAAACTTGTAGTTTTATCTTTTAGTTTCTAATTGAAGGGGTCAGCCCCAACAATTCGTAATAGGTTTCTAGCAACAAATTGCAAGCAATAATAATCGAAATCGACACTAGTTGATATCTGAAAATCCTCCAGAGAAACCCTATATGTTTTATTTCCCTTTCCTAAATGTTATTGATTTATCGATTAGATTCTTCCGTATCCCCATATGTGTGTGTGTGTGTGTGAACATTGATTGGGTATTACAAAATCAGAAAAGTTTTGTTTCTAGATGGAAAATCTCAAGGAACATAATCATAATCCAAGAGGTCATTCAAAATCAGAAGAAGCGGAAATTGTTTTTTTTTTTTAGAAAAAAGCGGAAATGGGTTGATGGCCCTAAATGTAGACATCGTTATGGCATATTTCCAGATAAGCCGGAAGTTTATGAGGAAGATTCTAAAATTCCTTAATCTCCTATCGCCAGTTACTAATGTGATAATGAAATGTATACCATTTTCATGCAGGTCAATGGTGAACAACACAAAGTAGCATATGACAGCGGGCCTCTCTAGCCACAAATTTTGTACTTGGCCTTAAAAGACTCGGTCAAATTATTAGTGCAAACGTTTAAGGAGGTCTTTGGAAACTTATCAAAACTTCTTATGAGGCTTCCATAATTTCTTATATCTTCATCGAACATGATCATAATCTTTTTACTGATGCTGTCGGAGACCTAGTTCATGAGTTAATACTTACACTGGTTCTTGGTTGTTTTTGTGCTATTTCACGGCAAATCGTGAACAAGAAAACACATATTTTATGTCTCCAAGAGTATTTCTCCATCTTTAGCAAACGATATTGAACCAAAAACCTGAGAAAATATTTAGGAATGACATTATTACATCATCGTGTTATCATGAATACATATGCTTTCAAGTTGGTGCGTGGAGAAATTATCGTTTGCTATACGTGCTATATTATTTTTTTTCTCATGAATTTAAGTTTAGCTAATTGATTTTAAATTTTCAAAAATTTTAGACAATTTTGGGCTTTATTCTATTCTCAAGAAAAAAATTCACTTTTATCCACATTTCCGTGGGCTTGGTTGCTTTGGGCTTTAGGCGTTCCTTAGGTGTAGTGCGCTGGCGCACCTTTGGTGTATTCTTTAGGCGTTTGTGTCTCTCGACACTTTTGGTGTAACTTAGGCGTTTGGCTTTCGACGCTTTTGGTGTAGTGCACTTTGTACACTTTTGGTGTAATTTTCTTTGGTGGATAATAAAATCTTTTACTTATAAAAAAAATGAAAAAGAAAAAATTTCACTTTTTGCAACTATTGAATTTGAATCATCTATGTGTTCAAAAGAAAATATGATATGTTGTCATCCTAACTATACACATGATATCTTATTGACTACTGGCCTTCATTCTTAAATTTTTCCACATAAGTTATGCGTGTGTTGTGTTATCCTTACAATTTTATTTACTAAGAGAGAAAATATTTTTTTAAGGTAAATACACATGGATAAGAGAAAATATCCGTTTACAAGTAGATAATGGTTTTCACATCTTGCATCTGACCCTTGTAGTTGTCATTGTCATCCCTATTTTTTTCCTTAAACAGACTCACTATTACAAGGCATTTTGTCCAATAGCGTATGTTTTTTTTATGGTACAGGTGTAGTAAGGAACCTATGCATGAGTAGTATCACAGGCTTAGAAGGAGATCGGTAACTTCAGAAAGAGAGGGAAAAGAACACCGAGGGCAGGCAAGAGCATATTTGCACTACATAAGACAAACTATCTTTCTGTTAAATAGTTAAATAAATGAACCGAAACTTCTTGCTATTTTCTTGTATCTTTCAACAGAGAATCGAGGTAACGAATTCATATTTTAATCCATGACGTTGGTGAGAATTTAAAGCATTTCTTAGTCGGAGAATTTCATTATAGAGAAATGACAGAGGACTGATCTGTTCCATCTATAGGCGTTAATAATTTATTGACCTTTCTTTTTTTTTAATTCGAATTGGTAATATAATTCGAACTGGTAGTATAATACATAGTTAATAAAAATTAATGAGCACTTTATTCTCTCAATTTCTGAAAAAATTCAACTAAACTTTTTTAATCTCAATTGATTGTCAGCGCAATAGCCTTAAATATTTGTTAAGAAAAATTATTATCATTTTTTACACTCAAGCTCGATTGATTGACAGGGACAACATTATACTAAATAACAAATGTACATATATATACACACACTATGATACTTAATAAATTTACCTTGCAAAAAATTATCACTTTCAAAATATGTTTTGCATGGTTCAAACGTTGATTAGCCGGATAGTGGGATATCTATGAAAATAGATAAGGTGAAACTAAATCAAAGTAGCTAGGAAGATAAATCATACTAAATAATATCATAGTTCTTAATGTGATAAACATTTCCCCGAAACATATTTATAAGTGATCGAGTCAGGCTAAACTGCTATTTGATATAAACCAAACACAATTCGATTGGAGTAACCGTCGTAGGTTTTTTTTTAATTTTAAAAACCTAATTCTCGTGAGCCAAATACACCTTCCCTTATAATCCAATATAAACACCTAAAACAATGTGAAAATATACAACTTGTTGAAATATATATTTAAAATTTTCAGTTGATCGAAGAAAATATATTATATTTTAGAACCGGGTGAATTCCGCGTTACAAACAACTTGATTGTTCCAATATTAAATCCGTTGGAAACAAAGCAAAAGCCAAACTATAACAACAAATATAGTGTATAGTTGTGCCATTTTTCAAAGATATTATTCTACTGTTTTTAACTAAATCCATAGCCGATGGCATAAAAAAAGAGACAAACATACAATTGCAAGAGGTTGTATTATAATCATAGCCAGGAAACTTCTAAGCTTTGGCACTTAATTTTCTCAGCAATACAAGGAGCTGATAGCTATCATAAAATGCAAGGCACGACCCTAAAAATACTTTACCTGATGACAAAAATTAAATGTCTAACTCCTGGCACAAAAAGGGTCCTTCCCAATCCATCCCATTAGTATTTTTCTTGAATATAATCTTGTTGCTTCATCACCTTCCCAATTCACCCCAAGCTCTTTCCTTCAACTACACAGACTTCTCGAATACACAAAACCTGAACTTCACCGGAGACGCCTTCCCTTACCGTGGAATCCTCTCTCTGACGAAAGACCGAACCAGTTTTAGCACTGGTCGGGCTACGTATGCTCGAGAGTTTCAGCTCTGGGACCACCCGACTAAAAGGGTCGCGAATTTTACCTGTGAATTCTCTTATAACATAACCTCGTATGATGATCAAGCACTTGGAGCCGATGGTCTTACCTTCTTTATTACTCTTGATGGAGCTCACATTCCGGACAATTCAGGTTAGTGCCGCAACATGTCGTTAAAATGCATAAAATTATTGAATAAAGTAGTCATCGGTTCTTGCTGTTTAAAAAAGTAGTTCATCAGCACATTGGAACATTATTTAGTCCCTGCTGTTTGCTAAATCAATTAGTTAGTCATTATACCTAGATTTTGCCCACTTTTATGACGATACACTATTTAAAGTACTAATATATCCTTAAGCCCTCTAAAAAGTTACAAAAATGTTCTAGGTAAAAAAACCTCTAAACCGTGGTATGATAAAAAGTTTCTCATAATAAAGGTCGGAATTTCGGTAATAGGCACTAATAAATTAATTTGTAAAATCATGGACCAAATGGTACTACAATATACTGATTCATCAAGTTTTTTTCCAAATAATAGGATCTAATACTATTTTACCCTAAAATTGTTGACTAAATTTCTAATATTTACACTTGATTGACATAATTATTTCCATGTATATAAATCATCAAATATATTAACCATACTTGACTACTAAATTTCTCTTCAGATGGTGCCTGCCTAGGGCTAATAAGTGACTGTGCGGATTTCGTGCCACAAGCAAAACCAGTGGTAGCCGTGGAGGTAGACACCTTCAATAACACCTGGGATCCCGTCACCAACCACATCGGAATCAATGTCAACTCGATCCGATCAGTGACCAATGTTTCGTGGCCGTACAGTCTCAGAGACGGATCCGTACGTAAAATACGGATACTCTACGATTCATCAAGGAAGAACTTGGATGTGTACATGGCACCAAACGAAGAACCTTATCCTGAGGAACCCAACCTTTCGTACCAGATCGACCTCTCCGAAATCCTGCCCGAGTGGGTGACTGTCGGGTTCTCCGGCTCGACCGGTGTGGTAATAGAGCTGCATTACATTCACTCGTGGTACTTCGAGTCGAGTGAGCTTGTCGATCCGGCGCCGAGTCGCCATAGCCAATGTGTTCCGTGGCCTGAGAACTGTAGTGGGGCGGGGAATTGGTTTCTGTTTATTCTCTTCATTGTTTTCGTCCCTGGTGTTTCTCTCATTCTAATACATGTTATTGTGAAGGCACTAACAGGAAGAACAATTCCTTGGGGGAAGGTAGTGACTATAACATCTGCTCTTGTGAGCATCATCGCGGGCGTCTTCGGCTTCTCAAGTTGTAGTTCCTAGTTAAGTCATTTTGGTTTGATGGTAATACCGTGTTGACCAATTGGCGGAGCTTCAAAATTTATTTGATCGGAAAAGTTGAAGAGTTGTTTTCTTATATAGTTAGTTGATATTTTGTAATCTCAATTTGAACAATATTTTTTAAGAACGCAGCTTACTGTTGTAACATATGTAAAAATTGTTGTTCTTTTGTTGCTCTTGTCACACAAATCGCTTATTATACTCGGCATGAGATCCGAACACCCACCTTGTTGGTTGGATCGAAACTGGGTGGGAAAAGGATTTATGTTTCGGGTGTGATACATTTTTTTTGTATGTGAAAAAATCAACCAAGTATATAATCAAAGCGGGTTTACTTTCATATCTGTTGTTGTCCAAAACGAATGTCATTTAATTACATGTTGCCCAAACTAAAGAGTTCCAGTTTTAGTACATTTCTCAATTCCCGCGTTCGTGACCGGTAAGGGACTCACGAAACAACAAGTCACTTGTGGGCTGTGGCAACATATATTGATGAAAGAGTGACCGGAATATGGATTCAGGGTCTAATTAAGTAATTTTGTAAATATTAAGAATACATCAATAATAATCTGTCCTGATTATTCCAAACATCCTATGACTATTTTACTTATTTTAATATGGTAGAGTTTTAATAAGGTCGATTATCACAAAATTCGAAAAAATAATTTTAACTTAGGATATAAACATTATTATTAGCGAAAATAAACTTACAAAAAAATACGTGTCAGTCCAAAAAAAGATAGCATCCCTTTAAAACGAAAAACTAAAAAAATTGGTAGATGTTTGGTTGGGCTCATAAAATATTGTTTCCAATCTAACTGTTATATTCCCTTTGAAAATATGAAATGATGTGATAATTAAATTAAAAATAAAAGTTTTGTCTATAAAATATTTGAATAACATTCACTCATGGTCCTTCGAGTCGTGTGAACTGGCCGATCCAGGTCCGAGTCAAAAACACCAGTGTGTTCCGTGGCCGGAGAACTGTAGTGGGGCGGGGAATTGGTTTCTGTTTATTCTCTTCATTGTTTTCGTCCCTGGTGTTTCTCTCACACTAATACATTTCTCAGTGAAGGCACTACTAATAGGAAGGATAATTCCTTGGGGGCGGATACTGATTATAATATCTGCTATTTTGTACTTTACTAACCTATATTGGACAATGGTGAGGGTTGGATCAAAACTGAATGGAAAAAATTATGTTATGATAAATTTGTTCATATGTCAAAAAATTAATCAATTTTTTTGGGTAATTAAATTAATTTTTATAACGACATCAAGATTACAAGTAAGAGCTAGTTGTACTATACAAGACTAACCGCCTAATCTCAACGATTCTAAATGCAACAATAAGCCTTGATGTTCAAGACTGACCGCCTACTTAGTGCGAAGTTCCTTACTTAGTGTGAGGTTTCCTCTCAAAGTAACAGCCTACTTAGACCGAGAGAAATTGCACAATAGAAATTGCATGATAAGTTCTGTCTAAGCACAAAACCCAAAAATATCTCAGAGGTACTGCCTTGGCCTCAATCTAGCCTGTAATCACACCATGACATGGTAAATTTGTAGGAAAACCCATAGGCCAAACCGCCAAAATGTACCCCTACCCACTGAAACTCCATGCTTACGATGGATCATGAATTTTTCTTTTGACCGTTTCTTCGGCTTATATTCGTTATCTGTTGAAGAATAACCGAGTCATCTGTCTCACAAATATGTACGAAAGCCCGAGCCAAAATGTACCACTACCCACCAAAACGAATGTCATCTAATCGCATGTTGGCCAAAACGAAAGAGATGCAATTTGATAACATTTCCGGTTTCCCAATATCCGCGATGGTGACTACTAAGGGACAAAACATCAACTCACCTGTGGCCCACGGCCCGACTCCTGAACGTTAAACAGACTAACATCTTCCCTCGGCCCAACACTTGGCCCGCTTGTACTATTTTTTTTTTTCCATAACATTCTTATCCGACATTAACCATATCGATTAACATTTGAAAAGTGTGCTAGAGCAAAAAATTTAAAAAGTTTATCATGTTGTAAGGTGACAATAATCTTTAATAAATATGTAATATCGTTATTTTTCTAATAACTCCAAACTCAAAGTATATTAATTAAGTTAGAATAACTAACCTCGAAACTAAATTTTAACCAAAAAATGTCTAAATCACATAAAAGTTCAAATAGTACATATCAAATAGTAGATATCCAACTAAGAAATATAAATTATTTATGTCTGCATCACTTAAGTTCCTGCATCGGGTGGCTATTTCCTAAGAAAAATAGGTTTTAGGTTGGAATGATTCCTTCCATATGATAAAATCGACAAATTACTTACTGCGGTAGCAATTCAGCGTGGATTAATAGGAATAGCGTGTTGAGGTA
>SOPF01030915.1:26997-40206 GCA_012979155.1 Hypericum perforatum
GAATATATCATTTTTTCAAAGGTTAAACTGACTTAATCTGATTGCTTATGAGAATAGAGAATTTTATACTTTACCAATAAATAAATAGAAGGTTCCCCTAAAAAAAGACGGTGTCAATCAAAGTACAATATTTTTTGAAAATATTTCGGAGAGTTATATTATGGGTTTCGATCAGATCAGTTAGATTATATATCAATCAATTTATACAAAGTTGTAAAGAATAATTATATCAAATATTAAACTTAATATTATAAATGTCGTCTACTCTGGTACCAAATTTAACATGTAATTATCAAATTTAAATTTTAATCACGACAATCTAACAAAATCAATGATTAATTTCTGGCCTGATTAACATGGGTTTTTTATTTAGTTTTTCAGTCATGGCTAATAAACAAAGTAAAGTTAGGTCCAAGTCAAGGGTGGTTTGGCCAAGTGACCTTTGGTCCAGCAGCATAAGGGTGGAGAGAGGTTTGGGAAGTCCAGGGTTTGATTCTTGCCATTGATGTTGTAATAGAATAGGTATTATTATAGGAATTAGAATAGGAACTCAAAAAAAAAAAAGTTCAAGGGTGGTTTGGAAAGTAGGCCAAGTTGATCTTTCCCAGACAGGCGACAGCTCAGGGTAAGCGGTGGAAACGCGGCGACCGTTTCAAGAATACGTACAGTAACCGGAAGGAAACTGGTTATGCGTTTCTCCACCAACTTTGTTTTGCTCAAACAAACCATTTATAGCTACAAAAGTTCCCATATTAGTACCTCATAATTGAAACAGTCTCTATTCAGTTCTTAATAACTTCAAAACATCAGTTCAGTGTCGTCGTGGATTAAAATGTTTATCATTTTAGTGCGACGTTGTTATATCTAATTAATTTTTAATCTGATATATTCAAAATTCTATGAAATTAAACTAATACTATGTTACACTAGGAGGAATCGACGCAAAAAAATTGCTACCAGGAAAGAAAAAAATTGTTTTGACTATTACTTTTAAATATATCATAAACAAAAACAATAAAAACAATAACAAAATTTTGTTTTGATTTGTTGTTGAGAATATTTATTTGAATACTCATAGTTATAACTAGGGATAAATGTCTGGTATATACCGATCCCGAATAATAAATACCAAATTAAAAAAAATTTACAGATCCCAATCCAAAATAAGTTTGGTATCATAACGAATACCAAATTAAAAATTTTGATACAATATATGATCTAAAATAAATTAATCAGGACTCCCAATTCGAATCTCACTCAAGCATCAGATATAAATCAAGAATCTCACGCTACATAAACTTCATAAAAATCATGATAATAGACAAGAAAAACAAAGGGAGAAGACTTGGCCCGCTGATTTGGTCTAGTTTAAAGGATGGCCGCAGACCTCGCTGGCCGTGAGGTCAGAAGTTTCGTTGCCGCCGTCATCGAGCATTGATCATAAGAGCGTCGTCACTATCGTCGTCAAAGAGGGTAGTTGATAGAGTATATGTGTGAACTTTCTTTTTCTTTGGGAGAGAATGAAAGAAGAAACGGTTGCTTGTCTAGAGAGGTAAAAAAGGTAGGGTTTTTTATGTTTTAATAGTTGGTAAAATTATACTTTGGTAATTCATTATTTCTTGTATTACCGAAACAAATCTGGTTATCCTAAAATTATATCGATTATAAAAATTCACTAAAATTTCTCAAAAGTTGATACCGAATTAAATCTTGCAAATCGAAGTATTCATCCCGAACTCCCGAATACCGAAAAAAAGTATTACCAAATATCAAATAGCATTTTTCACATCCCTAGTTATAACTTATAGAAATCAGTGATTAGGTCTTCATATTTATATACAAATTAGTTATAGTCCCGTGAATAAAGCAATGTTAATTTTTTCAAAAAATATTTTGTCACCTTTAAGAGGTTCATCTGTACTAATCTCGACATATTGTGTATCAAGATATCAGGTGGTATAAAAATCATTGTAAGTTATGAAAAACGAATTTCAAGGCACGATTTAGATAGACTGAAATTCTTACAGATAAGCCCAGAAATCAATACCGTTTCATGGCCATAGCAATGAAGTGCAAAAAAAAAAAAAAGCGAGGTCCAAATCTTTGTGTTTCAAAAAACTTGAGACTGAATTTGGGATAAGCAAAAACTTCAGGGACTTGAGTATACTTTCCGCCTCTATTTTGACCTTCAGTGGACATAAAAATGTCGTGGGCAACAAACACGGTCACACGGACGGCGCATACCAAATATACCTAGTCCGTTGCGGGTCCCGCGACAGATTAATATTGGAAAATTGACCTTAATTAATTTCAAAATTTAATCACAGGCTATATTAAGAAATATTATGATCAAGAATAAGATATTAATTTTTCTTGAAAGTCATTATGTTAAATATGCCGGACTTTGGGTTAATTAACCTATTACTGTCCAAGATCTGATTGCATTAAAAACTAATTAATTAATTATTAATTAGTTACCTAAAAACAATGGAAGACAGGAAAAGACCAGCTATATAATACACCAACTTTAAAGAAACGCACCACACACGTGACACGCCGATCCAAATAAATCACCACAATTTTCATCAATTCCTTTTCTCCTCCTCCTCCTCTCTCTTCCCCCTTTCTCTCTCTAGAGAAAGGGAGGGAGACACCAAAAATCTTCTAGGGTTTTTATTCCTTTTTGGTCTTGAAGAGCTTCTTTAATGGCGTTGGGGAAGTACATGGAGTTGTTGGACGCAGGGGTGAGGATTGCTGCGAGGTCCTATTCTCATTGCCCGCAGACCGCCAGGTTGTACTACCATCCTCCTCCGGCCAACTCCGATCACCATCACCAGGGCGGCGGCGGCTCCGCGCCGGCGACCCTTTTTGGGTCCTGTGCTCCCCCTGCCTCCTCCTCCATGGCTGCTGCTCCTAAGATTGAAGGCGGGAAAGAGTTCATTATTTTTTCTCTTTGATTGTTAATGAGATTGATTATATAGATGATTTTAATGTACGGATTAAAGAGAAAGTTGATTGAGATGTAATTTTTTGTTCTTTTAATATAATCTGGCAATGAAAAGAAATATGAATTTTAAGTTACAATTTGTTATGTTTTTTTCGGTAGTGTTGCTTGTTTTCTAATTCGGCTTTCTTACTTCATCAATGTTTTTTGTGTGATCTTCGACGCCCTATATTGAGTGCGAACACACAAATAAAATTTGGTTCATTGATATTGGTGATTGAGCGTCCATTAGCCGAGTTCACTCCAAATCTTTTGGAGGAAATTCAAATCCCTTTTGTCTAATTCAATGTTATGTTATTTTCGTACATTTATTATTGAAAAGAATAATATGTGATTTGATTAGATTTAAACTCGAATCCAAGTTCCAAGCCGTCTCCCTAATTTGAGGTTTAAGGCAAATATCTTGGGAGCAGTAAACCGTGATGGCTGTGTGTTTTTTTTTCTGTAATGTCAGAGAAATTTCCAAACCAATGCGTTTAAGGACATAGAAGTCATCGATGTTCATATAGTCATACCATATCAACTTAAAAAAAATTCTGAAAGTCGATGATACAATCCACACAGTTTCCTTTACAGCAGCAAGAAGTCTGAGAAAGTTAAAGGCCAAATCAAGAACCAACTCACTGGATCACAGGACGCACTGGAAATTCTCCATGGTTGACGAATATGGCCTGGTGCAAGTTCAGGTCCTACAAGAACATAACAACACAGGTTGCCCCTAGAAAAAAAAGCACCAAACATATATATAGCCGTAGATTAACATCGATACGAACCCACGGCAATTCAGAGAAGAGTTGGGCGTATTACTCATGTTTTATGCAGTTTCATTTGTCTTTCCATCAACACATATGACTGGAGGAAGAAGAAAACAAGTGCTTTCCGCAAACTTTCACAAGGCGTTCGCTCGAAAATTGCATCTGCGTTCTATGTACAAGTCAAAATATAGCACAAGTCGATAATCAGGTGTCGGTACTCCCGGAATAATGCGTATGCGACACAGTCAAGAGGAGGTCCACGAAGAAGATTTCCAATCTGAAGCAGCAGCAGCAGCTCCGGCTCCGTCCGCAGAGAAGGCTCATAACAGGGAACCAGGGAAACAATCCATTTGGGAATTTTGACGAACAGTTGACCAGCGAGCAAATGAAGCAGTAAAATAGTAAGAGCAAGCAACACAGCCAATTTACAACATACATTTATCTACCTCACCTCACCTCCCAGTAGACCTGGCCACGAATTGAATCCAATTCGTAATTCGATTCGATTCGATTCGTTAATAATTCAATTCGATTCGTATATAATTCGATTCGTTGATAATTCGATTCGAATTCGTAATGGTACGAATTGAATTCGGTTTGAGATTTTTATAATTCGCCAAACCTGCGAATTCAATTCGAATTCGATTCGACTTAAATTCGTAGTGAATTTGATTAAATTTGTATATATATATATATATGTGTGTGTGTGTGTAAAAAATCTCAAACTCAATTATTTACTAAACCTTAAATCCTAAACCCTAAACTCTAAACCCTAAAATCTTGAAACTCTAACTAAATTCTTTATTAAATTTCAACCAAAAAAATTCTTTATTAAATTATAAATTTTAAACCACAAATCTTAAATCCTAAAATCTTAAGCTTAATTATATACTAAACTATAAATTTTTAAATCCTAAATGATGAAACCCTTAAACCCAAAATCGTAGATAACTTATTCTGGCGCATTAAGTGCAAACTCAAACTTTAATTTATTTTTTCTAAAAAAATATTAAACATTTATTCCTTATTTTTAATTTTTAATTAAATATTTAATATTTAAGAATCAATTCGAATTCGATTCGAATTTGAAGATTTATAATTCGTATTCAATTCGTCTTTGGACGAATTGAATATGGTTTAATGTTTTGATAATTCGAATTCGAAGCAATTCGATTCTAATTCGTTCGAATTCGAACCGTGGTGAGGTCTACCTCCCAATAATAAATGAACATGGGCATCTTTTCAGAGAAATTACCAACTGAAATTAAAATATACCCGCAAATAATTATATGATTCAAAAATCCAGCTGGTAATTTAATTGGGTGGAGGAAAAAAATAAGAAAGGGGAGCGAGAGAGACTCCAAATACAATACCAATCGTACCACCGGGAAATAGCATATTTTTTTTTGAAAGAAGTCCTATTGTTGATTATTAATTACAAAATAGAAATAAAAATTTAGTTATTAAATTGGTATCCACGCAGGACACGGGTATCAAATCAAAGTAAAAAAATTTGTGACCAAGTCACGAATTTTTTTTTTCTAGACTTGATTTTTAATTTTTTTAATTTATGTAAAAAATTTAAAAACATATTTAAAATTTTTTGATTATGCCAAAATTTTATTTTGAGAATCATGTACAAAATTTTAGCTCAATTCGAATTATATCCAATTTTCTATGCCCTAGTATGATTATTTAAGTTTAATACGAGTATTTTACAAAAAATAGTAAATTATTTAATCGAGAATTGATTATTGACCCTATTGTATTCGCAGATTCAAGGCCAAAAATAACATTGGAAAACAAGTTAAATTATAGTAAACTATTCCACGCAAATGTTGTTCGATTCTAAAACTATTTTTCCCTCAAAATAAGACATTTTATGGGTTGAAACTTAGTCACGCACAAATTCGAAAACTTATGAGCATTTACAAAAATTCTCAATTCGAACACCCGAGTACCAAGATATTGCTCTTCAAAGATTTCTACATAATTTCTTAACTTGAATTTTTCCAAAAGGAATTTAAAAACTAAAAAAATCACGAGAAGAAATACGTGACTTGGACATTCACGATTTGTTTTTGTGACTTATGGTACTTGTGGGTAATTTTTTTGCGAATTGGTCTAAGTCACAGAATTTTTTCTCACTTATCTTATGTGGACACCAATTTCATAATTAATTTTTTTAGGTGCTATTTTCGTAATTAACCATGAACAGTAATACTTCTTTGAAAAAAATCAAATGGCTCAGCGAGTTTTTAAAAAAGTGATAGCTCTTGCTTTCCAAAAAAAAAACCCATTTGTAACCACATGCTACCCTGTATATATAAATTCTTATACCCTCCGTAAACCATTTTTTTGTGCAAGTAAAAACCTTGAGAGTCTTTATAGAATAAGAAGAAGAAGAGAGAGAAAATCTTCATACTCGACCCATTGCATTGCAAATAAAAAGCTTCCGAGAAAAAAAATTTTCATCCCAACCCAATTCATTGATTATTTCTCTGAGGTAAATCTTCAGTCTCTAAAAAAGAAAAGAAAAATTGTTCTTTAAAACCTAGAAGAGAAGAGAAGAGAAAAAAAAAACAATATATAACAAAAAGAAAGAGATATTGCATCATACCTCCTTGGGCAACTAATCTCCTCTGTTGCATTGTTGCTTGGTCTGATTTGAGGAAGATTAGGTGCCAAGTCATCGATTTGGGCGTTGATGACCCTAGCAGAGATGGTCACCGCAAGGAAACTGATCGAAGACGACGGTTGATGCATAAACGTGAAGGTCCCAACCCTCGACAGGGATGATTTCTAGGCCATAAAGATGGTGGCCAGTCTCGTGCCAACACCAGTCACCACACCACCCACGAATTGTCACCCATGAATGCACTGCGCAAACGGGAGGTGACTTCCTCCGAGCCCGTTGTAGGCAAACATGGAAATGGGAGAAGCTTGCTAACCCCAAGAAGGTGATTTCTATTTTTATTTGCAAATACAAAATGTAATTTTGATTTTCTTAATACATACAAAATATAATTTTTATATATATTTTCTTTACTAATCCAGAGCAACATCCATATCCACAATAATCTTTTTGTTCTTTCCAAATTATAAGGGGACAAGGTGTCAGACAAAAGCAAATGCAAGCTACTCCATTTGGAAAAAGCCAAGAACACTAGTGGCAACGACATTCGTTCATTAGAAAATCTGAGCACCAAGATATATCTCTTAAATTTTTTTACATAATCTCTTAATTTGAGTTTTTCCAAAAAAATATAAAACAAAAAAAATCCGTGACATGGACACTCATAATTTTTTTCACGTGACTTATAGTACTCACTAGTAATTTTTTTGTGACTTAGTCCAAATCACAGAAAAAAAATTCACTTATTCTACTTGGACACGTGTTTGGTAATTAATTTTTTTGGTATCATTTTCGTAATTAACCATTAACAATACCACATATTTGAAAAATAATGAAATGGCTCAGTCAAATTTTAAAAAGTGATAGCTCCTGCTCCCCAAAAACCTATTTGTAACCCATCGCTACCCTGTATATATAAATTCATTTATCCTCCCAAAACCCATTTTCTTTTTCCACAAGTAAAAACCTTGAGAGTCTCTAGAGAATAAGAAGAAGAAGAAGAAGAAGAAGAAGAAGAAGGAGGAGGAGGAAAGAGAGAGAGAGAGAATCTCCATACCCAACCTATTGCATTACAAATAAAAAGTTTTGAGGAAAGAAAATATCCATCCCAACTCAACCCATTGATTCTTTCTCGGGTAAACCTTCAGTTTCTAAAAAAGAAATAAAAAATTTGGTTCTTTAAAACCCTAGAAGAGAAGAGAAGAGAAGATAAGAGAAAAGAAACAATGTAGAATAAAAAGAAAGAAATTGCATCATACTTCCTTTGGCAGCTAACCCCCTCCGTTGCAACATTGCTTGGTCTGATTTGAGGAAGATTAGGCGTTAAATCATCAATTTGGCATTGATGACTCCAACAGAGATGGTCATCATGAAGAAACTGATCAAGTTCGGCCATAGACGCACTACGCAAATAGGGTAGTGACTTCCTCCAAACCCCCTAAAAAGGTGATTTGTATTTTACTTTTCAAATACAAATCATAATTTTGAATTGCTTAATATATACAAAATATAATTTTTTACATATATTTCCTAGGGGAACAAAATATATATTTCCGTATCCATAATAGTATTTTTGTTTCTTTCTAAATTGTAGGGGAACAAGGTCTCGGACAAAAGTAAATACAAGTTACTCCCATTGGACAACGCCAAGAACACCAATAGTGGCGGCATTCACATATCGGAAAATTTGAGTATCAAGATATTGTTCTTCAAAGATTTTCACATAATCTCTTAACTTGAGTATTTCCTAAAAAAAGATAAAATAAAAAATTGATTCACAAGGAAACTATTCGTGGCATGGACACTCACAATTTTTTGTGTGACTTGTGGTAGTCACGGCAATTTGTTTGTGACTCGGTCAAAGTCACGGAAATTGTTTTCACTTATCCTATATGGCATAAGTTTGGCAATTAATTTTTTTGAGTACTATTTCTGTAATTAACCATAAACAATAGCACTTCTTTAAAAAAAATCAATGGCTCAGCCAGTTTTCCAAAAAGTGATAGCTCTCGCTTCCAAAAAAAAACCATTTGTAATATTTAGCTATCTTGTATATACAAATTCATATACTCCTCCGCAAAACTCATTTTCTTTCTCCGTAAGTAAAAAACTTAAGAGTTTCTAAAGAATTAGAAGAAGAAAAAAGATAGAGAAAATCACCATCCCTAACCCATTGCATTGCAAGTAAAAAGCTTATGGGAAAGAAAATCTAACTCATTTTGAACCGCTTAATACATTCAAAATATAATTTTTTATATACATTTCCTTTACAAATCCAGGGCGCCATCCGTATCCACAATAATACTTTTGTTTCTTTCCAAAATATAAGGGTAAAAGGTCTCAAAAAATAGCAAATGCAAGCTACTCCAATTGGACAAGGCCAAGAACACCGACGGCGGCATCATTCATATATCGGAGAACCTGAGCACCAAGATTATGTTGTTCAAATATTTTTACATAATCTCTTAATTTGAGTTTTTCCAAAAAATATAAAATAAAAATAATAAGTCACAGGAAAAAAATAAGTGGTTTAGACACTAACAAATGTTTATTCTCATGACATATGGTTGTCACGATAATTTTAGCATCTCCACACCACCCATGAATTGTCGTCCATGGATGCACTCCACAAAGGGGATGGTGACTTACCCCGAGCCCGTTGTACGCGGACATGAAAATGGGAGAAGCTTGCTAAACCCAAGAAGGTGATTTATATTTTTTTTTTGCAAATACAAAATATAATTTTGAACTTGCATACAAAATATAATTTTTTATATTTTCTTTGCCAATACAAGACAACACATGTATCCACAATAATATTTTTATTTCTTTCCAAATCATAGGGGGACAATGTCTCGGACAAAAGTAAATACAATCTACTCCCATTGGACAAGGCCAAGAAAATCGACAACAGTGGCATTCATATGTCGGAGAATTCAAGTACCAAGATATTATTTTTCAAATATTTTCATATAATCTCTTAACTTGAGTTTTCCCAAAAAAATGATAAAATAAAAAAATCAAGTCAAAAGAAAAAAAATCGTGGCATGGACACTCATGGTTTTTTTGTGACTTGCGATAGTCATGGGTAATTTGTTTGTGACTCGGTCCAAGTTACAGAAATGTTTTTCACTTGTCCTATGTGGCACGAGTTTGGCAATAAATTTTTTTAGTACTATTTTCATAATTAACCATGAATAATAGCACTTATTTGATAAAAATCAATGGCTCAGCTAGTTTTTTAAAAAGTGATAGTTCTCACTCCCGAAAAAACCATTTGTAATCGCTAGCTATCATGTATATATAAATTCATATAACCCTCCACAAAACCCATTTTCTTTCTCTGCAATAAAAACCTTGAGAGTCTCTAGACAATCAAAAGAAGAAGAAGAAAAGAGATAGAGAAAATCACCATCCCTAACCCATTGCATTGCAAGTAAAAAGTTTATGGTAAAGAAAATCTCTGCAAAACCCATTTTGAACTGCTTAATACATACAAAATATAATTTTTTATATATATTTCCTTTACAAATCTAGGGCGCCATCCGTATCCACATTAATTTTTTTTGTTTCTTTCCAAATTATAGGGGGAAAAGGTCTCGAAAATAGAAGAAATCAAGGAGGTTAAGCTAATAGGATTTTTCTCATCTCTTCATTTTCACTCTATCATCATGCGAACAACTATGGCCTTATATAGTGGGAAATCATTAAACATATTTAAAATATTTAAGGTAAATTTACATAACAGTGAATTAAAAATAGTTTTAAGTACGATTGTTACACAAATTTATTTTGATTAAAAATATTAAACTTTAGAAATACCATAATTTTCCAACAATTTGTTCCTTTCCAAATACAAAATATAATTTTGAACCACTTAATACATACAAAATATAATTTATATATATATATATATATATATATATATATATTTCCTTTACTGATCTAGCCAGTCATCCTTATCAACAATAATATTTTTGTTCTTTCCAATTATGGGGACAATATCTCGGACAAAAACAAATGCAAGCTACTCCCCTTGGACAAGGCCAAGAACACCAGCGACAGCAGCATTTGTATATCGGAGAATTCGAACCCAAACCCGAGGATGGTAAAGAAGAAGAATGGGAAAGAGATCAACCCTCGGAATTTTAATTGAGGTGGATGAGGAGAGTTGAGATGATTCCTACTAATAAGACACTTCCTTCCTTCTTTCTCATAATGGTACTTACGTGAGGATAGATATTGGAGAAAAAATAGTTTTTGTTTTGCATGGGATGGATGATGTAAGACGTGTTTCCATTGAACTTTATTTTTCTTGTGTACTTCATTTCATACAATCGAATATTCAGTGTTTTGTTTAATCACGTTGAAGTTGGGCCTCCAATATAAATGTCATCCATAAAATGCAGTTGGGCTTATTTGACCTATGATAAATCTAAGCGACGCCCTATTCTAATTTTATGACACAAGCACCGTGTGTTTTTTTTCTCCATACTTACTACTGTTTTTTTCTGAAAGAAATACTTAATTCTAGTTTATATGACAATTTATAACATGAGAAACGAAATTATATGTAATCATTCGACCGTTTGTTCTGTTTATTATAAAGAAAGCAACACACAGCCAATTTAGAACATACATTTATCCACTTCACCTTACCTCCTAGTAAATAAATGAACATGGGCATCATTCCACCATTTCTAGCAAACAAGTCATCTCTCGCAGCATAGATGGACATGTGTAACACACAGTTAGGTGAATTAAATTTGCGATGTTTCAATTGCGATTGCTCTGTTGGTGTTTAATTCAAAGACATGTCTCTTCTCGTTAAAATTAGTAAATTCAAATATTATCATATAATTGGGTTTAAATGTCTCTTATCGCTTATTTATTGAATCTTCATTTAGTGACCGGTCAAAAATAGGTGCATTGAAAAATAATATGGAATAGTGTCGTCGAGAACACGCACCCTTGATATGATATCTGCGAGCGGCACAAAAGTCGCTGACTGAGCTGAGCAAATATATACAGGCCCAATACACTTAAGTTGGACTGGGCTGATGTGTTATTTAATTTTCTTGTCTGGGTTTACATGGACAAGGATTATATGCCAATCTTTTGTTTTTATTTTTCTACTGATTTTTTCCAGAGTATTTTATATTAAACTGTTTCTATATTAGTATTTATATATTTCCTTCTGTTTTTATTTGGTGAACAAACCCTAATCCAAACCGAGCAATGAGGCCAAATAACCCTTTACCCATAGGTTCAAGGAGGAAGACAAAGAAAACAAAGGTACATGGTTTCCTGGTCAATTATTTTGTTTCATATACTAGCAGCACTCTTTTAAAAATTCTACAGCTCAAGAAACCCTAATATGTTTTTTCTAAATTATTTAAGGGGCCTAATCCGCCGTCGTTTTTTTTGTTTTCCAATCCAGACGGAACACTACGTTGAATGGGAGGACCTGATCAGTAAGTTGCCAGATGATATCCTTATTAAAATTCTCTCTCTTTTGACCATAGAAGAATCCGTACGATGTGGTACTCTTTCCCGCCGGTGGGCTACTCTTCCTATGTTAGTTCCCGTACTCAAAATTGGTTCCAAGTACGCTAACTGTAAGTTCCCCTATGATTTGCGTTTAGCTAAAGAGGAAAAGTTCATTCGTAAGGTTAACCACATTCTCGATTCCTATCGAGGACAAGCACTGGATGAACTCAGCATTTGTTTTGACTTGGACATGTGGTATCAACCCCATATTGATAAATGGGTCAAATTGCCGAGTGACCATTTGGTCTAGTGGCATTGTTCCCACTCATGTAGGGTGAAGTCCAGGGTTCGACTCCTGGCATAAGCATTTCTGATCTAATAGAATAGAATTTAGAATAGGATCTCAAAAAAAAATAAATAAATAAATAAATAAATGGGTCAAATTTGCAATGGCAAACAAAGTTAAAATTTTCAACCTGGATTTCTCTGACTATTTGGACGGGCCCAAATTCCACTTTAACCAGTTTCCGCCTATTCTATATGATCAAAAGAGATTGAGATCACGAGATCTTGGATTGCCCAGGTGTACTTCTTTTACGGCTCTTCGGTTTGACAACGTGGACGTCACCGGCGAGCAAATCCAGCACTTTTTAGAATGTTGTCTTTCCCTTGAGTCGCTTTGTGTCCGAAGTACGAACAGCGTTATAAGTCTCACGGTAGACGGTCCCATTCGGTTGAAATTTTTGGAGATACAATATTGCTATAAGTTGCAAGTTTTGGAGATTTCTGCACCGAATCTCGTTTCGTTCAAGTACTTGGGTTCAGCGAAAACGATGCCTCTTAAATGTGCACCGCAGCTCAATGAGATGTTGATAGCACATGATTTTTTAATAGACAATTTTTCTCTCTTTACAAGCTATCTTTCTCAATTAGTTACCCTATCGCTTCGCGTGCAAGACTACGAGGTAACTCTACATTTATCATACAATTTGTTTTTTTTTTACTATTTCGCAAATAATTCTTTAAATTTTTACGTGTTTTTCCGAAAAATTCAGGAGTTCAGATGGCCCAAAGGAATCCCGACATTAGGAAATCTCAAACACTTGACGATTTTTGCTGACATTTATTGCAATAATAGTTTCCTTTGCTTTAGTTCATGGATTGAAGCATCTCCGCTCCTCAGAAGATTTGTTTTCAAGGTCATTCGTTATATGTCCCATATCAACTTTTACTAATTTTCATTTTTTTTTTAATTTGAATGCGTTCCTGTTAGCGCGGGTGTTTAATTTTTTTAATTTTGCTTCTTTTGTTTCAGAGAGATGGGG
>SOPF01030916.1:0-74939 GCA_012979155.1 Hypericum perforatum
TAATAAATATACGTGTTTTAGTTTTTTGTTGAATAATTTTATAACCGAAATATGGAAATTGTGTTTTGACAAAAAAAAAATGTATTAACGATCATATTATGATATTTTGCAGAGGGAATTAATTGACCCCGCAGTAAAAGGGACATTAAATGTGCTTGCGTCATGTGCTAAATATCCATCGGTGAAGAGGGTTGTTTATACATCATCCATGGCGGCCGTGACACTCAACGGCAAACCCGTTTCTCCCGAAGTCGTTATTGATGAGACCTGGTTTTCTGATGTCCAACTTTGCGAGAAGAACAAGGTACAACATTTATACATTAATTACTATATATACATATATAATCTTAAGATATAATATGGTTTATTAAAAAATTGACGAAAATAATAAAATTAATGTATCACTTTTTAATAAAAAAAATTTCAGGCTTGGTACATGCTTTCGAAAACAGTGGCGGAGGAAAAAGCGTGGAAATTTGCAGAGGAGAAAGGAATCGATATGGTAGCGGTCAATCCAGGGTTGGTTTTTGGTCCCCTTTTGCAGCCGACGCTAAACACAAGTGCAACCTCAATTCTGGACCTCATAAATGGTACATTTCTCGACTCTAAACCTTCTTCCGCTGACTTGGTATTTTTTTTTTTACTTAACTTGAATACTGACATTAAACTTGAATAATCACTCTGTTACCCGATGATGCTGCAAATACTTCTAGTCTTTCGTCGACTGCGATACGTGCATTGAATAGTCTCTGATTTGACTCATCGTGACTTGACTCATTACCGATTCGTTTGAAAATTATTAGACCGTACCTCCTACTTGCAATAGCAGCTTCTCCGAAAACAGCAAGTCCATGCAGACATTATAATGTGATAATCAAAAGCTTGTAGTTGTTTCAGATTGTAGGAAGTCATCTATATCTCGACCCTGCATACCATCCACCAAAAAAATATAATATAATATTTAACAATACTTATTTGGTACTTTCCAACGAAAATGTTAATTTCGGTGACTTTCATTCTTTTATGTTTGGAATATTTGATGCTTTGTTTGTCTATATCAATCGATGATTAATTTTTTAATATTTTTAAAGATAAAACTTACACCAATAATAAATAGTACATGTGAAATTTTAAAATTTTAGATTATGGTCAAATCTTTCTACTATTCGTAGATGTTAAAAGTCATTTTACATCTTCTTGTCTTATCATGGCACTGCTCAAGATGACCATTTTGTAAATTTTATTTGTCAAGTTTTTAGGATTTCAACATAATATAAATAATTAAATAAAATCTTGGGTTGTTAATGAATTTATATATGTTGAATTTTGAATTATGTGCAGGGGCAGAGAAGTATCCAAATATAACACACAGGTATGTGGATGTTAGAGATGTTGCCGAGGCACACATTTTGGCATATGAGAACCCTTCGGCATCTGGAAGATACTGTTTGGTCGGAACAGTTATTCATGTTTCCGAAATTTTGAAGAACTTGGATATGCTCTATCCGGGTATTCAGCTCCCTACTGAGTACGTTAATTTCTTTATTCAGACTTTATCTCATCTTATATTTATTTGAATTAATATAAAAATGCATTGTGCTAAATTAATTGTGGTTAAATTAAATGAATTTCTACATTTGATTTGGTGTTCAATATTTGTATGAATATATGATGCGACAAAAATTCTTGATTCGTTATCTTTACTCAAAGAAACACATTTGATTTGGTGTAGGACCATTGATGGGAAGCCTCCAACACCCGGATATCAAGTGTCTAGAGCAAAGGCAGAGGGCCTAGGGCTCAAGTACACTCCATTCGCGGTGAGCTTGAAGGACACTGTGGAAAGCTTGAAGGAGAAGAATTTTGTTAAAACGAGCTTCTGAATTGCCACCTCATCAAAAGCTATCATAATGCTTCCTCTCCACACTATATGTGGAGGAAATAATGGCTTTTTATGAAGCATGGGAGAGCCTAGTAGAATATATAAAAATGTCGTAATGTTGTAATATTTAATGACTAGTACGATTGGCTTGCTCTACCTATGTACGAGGTACACCTTCGTGTAATTTTTAAATATATGATATTTAAAGTGAAGTAATTTTGTACACTATTTGGGCCACTCTTTCTTTCTTATTTTTATTTAGTTCACATTTATAAAATTTAAATCTAAAATTTTATTTAATAAACTCAAAATTATTATCAGTTACAACAAATCTAATCCATCGATACACTTTTCACGTTATTTGAATGAAATTCTTTTGCCGTATCGTTTACTAGTAATACTATGATATTTCCCGTATACTTATAATAATAGTAACCATCATCTTGGAGTATGTAAACTTGACAAGCTCATCAATAAAGTTCACAACCTCCACTCTAGAAACCATACATGGAGCATCAGGGTAATTTTGCATTTTTTAAGCTCAGCGACAACAATTATTTCTTAACTGATTGACATGCGTATTTTTTGTAATTTTTATTTTTCAGAGAATGGCATTTACTTTATGTGATATCAGTCCATGTTTTTTTTTACTGTGGTCTCATGGTTTTTTGAATTTTTGCTGTTCCTACATGTATATTTTTATATTTTTTTAGAATGATATGTCCTTTATGTGATATCGTTCATGTGGGGTTTTCATCACTTTGGTCCTGTAGTTTTTAGATTTTTGTAAGTTCTAGACATGTATATATTTTTTATTATTTTTCTGAGAATGACATTTCCTTTAATTTTTTGTTTTTATTTTGCCCACAAAGAGGCGTAAAATGTTGTATCTATAGTATTAGAGATTACGTAGAAATAATTTAGAAATTTTAAAAAAATAACACAACACATAAAAAATACAGGACATAACTTGAGAAACAAGTTATGATTATCTTTCAGGGTAAGAATAGTGGTCTTGCACGAATTAATTGAGTTTCACTAATAATTAACCATTATTTTTGTATCTTGAGTCGATGACTGTAACTTAAATATAGTTCAATCACTGTGAGATTTTGTTTGCAATTGCCTTTTGATTTCAATTAAAATGTTCTTGATCCGTTGTAATAAGAGGTAACGACTTAGGGATTATCCCAGCTTTTATTTAAATACAAGCCAATTTACCAAAAAAAATATATTGAGAAACAAACACCGGCACACACTTTGTCAAATACTGGCACGCCTTGTTTGAATACGGTTACCACTTCGTTGATGTCGCCATCCATGGTGTGCGGTAAATTATGATATTAGTATCGGAAATAGAATTTGATTCGAGGACTTTTGGGAAGGAAAATGATACGCGTATTAGTTTAGGGGATAAATGTGTGTTCTAGGAGTCAAAAACTTGTAAATACACTCACAGGGACAGTTTTTCGCAAGATTATCTTCGGATCAATTCAGAAAAATTAGCAAAAAAAAGAGATAAAAACCAATGTGTTGGTAGCCTAGCGGTGATCCCTGGCTAGGATGGACGATCGGTCTAGGGATCGAGTCTCGATACCTATTGGGAGAGAGCTGGAACACTTTGCAGGGGAACTCCTCTCGGGATTGCGGTTGCAATGTCTACCACAATTTTAAAAAAAATTCCACTAAAAAGAGATAAAAATTCTTCTTGAACAAGTCCAAAGTCACAACTCGTGCTTAGGTATGCCTCCAATGAGGCTCTTTAATTCCACGTAACAGAAAAGCAGACCAAGACAAATATAAAGACTTTTGGTCATCTCTGGGGTTCTGCGGAAGGGGACGGATAATAGGAAAGGATTATAAGCTTATAGTATTGACTATTGCGGTGGTTGTCTACTGGGCCATGCACATAATGGACCAGGCACACAATGGACTTCTAACGATAATAAGCTTATTGTATTGGGGTTATTTTTAAGGAACGGATAATATACTAATTGGGTGGTTTAGATTTGTAATGCAATTGTTCTTTCTAGACAATTGCAATAGGAATTTGCATTGAAATGCATCATTAGTTTTTGATATTTTGTCGTGAAACTTACTCTTCATAATGCAGGATTATGCATACACAACATAATTGATAATACTCCACGCTGTTTTTTAATCTCAGTTTTTTCTTACTGGATTTTATTAAGATATATTTTATTATTTTACTGACTCTGCGGTTACAAACTATGAAGAGGGAGTCCTGCACATGGGGTTTCGGAGATCTGTAAAAATCAATATATAAATAATTATAATTAGCTTGATTCAAATATTGCGGCCACCAGAATCATTTTTCATTGATCTATTTGACGCTTACTATCAGTATTAGATGAACATAACACAATGATGGCCTAATTAACCGGAAAAATTCCATTAAAAATAGAAATTCACAACCTGTTCATTCTGGAACCGCACATTGGACGCCTACGATGTTGCATATGTTGATCTCAAGTTGAGGGTCAATTGACGAAGGTTAATAGTTAAATTTCTAACGGGTGCAATTTGGTTGGTGTTAAAAAATTAATTCTGGCAAAAAATGATCTAAAGTTTGCAAAGACCACGGAACTGACATGTTCTATTGACATTATCAGGAGTAATTTCAGTGTGGGAATAATCATGAATTCTGTAAATGGTGCTTTTTCCAGAGAATGATATTGATCCATAATTTTTGGCACTCCAAGTTTACTTTGTTTCAAACACTCTTTGAATTGAAACATGGAAAATTTTACATCTTAAGCTAAAATTTTACAAGCTCAAAAAGTGTTTGTAATCGTAGACGGCGGACAATTTTATTGCATCTTTTATAACTCTTTGTTTCTTTCATTTTTTTAATCAATTTTATGACAATGTCAATTGGATTTTGATTGATACCTGATATTTTAAACAAGATTGGAATAATTCAAACTTCAATCACTTACGAATAAATTGTTTCTATTAAATATTTAATACAAATATATCTTAAACATGTTGCTGCTGTTGTATTCCGACAGAGTTGTGGTTATGCTGGTGGATATTCGGGAGTAAACTGCAATTGTCGGATGCCGCCCCGGGAAATCGTTAAATAAATAAGAACCATTTAGATTTAGTAATCTGTCGAGTAGTAAAGGCGTAAGAAGTTACAAAGGCCAAACTAAGGCATATAGAATCAAAATAGAAAAGGTCATAAAAGTAGAACAAAAACAAAAGGTCAAGAAGCTAGCTTCGAACTAAATTAAAATTATACTGACAGAAGAGTAAGACAAACAAAAGATAGAGCGTTGAGAATAAAAGGCCGGTCATAGAATAATATATATATAGTACACGAAACGTAACAGTTAGCTTAATAAAAAAGTTTAGCTCATTTTAAACATTGTTAAATATCAAAAAATGTCAATTGTGTACCAATACACTATTTCCTAAACCTATGCAAATACATAACTACAAATATTTCATACACTAAAACATAGGTTCTTGTCACCAAGTACTATTCGAATTATGGCAGGGGAAGGGAAAGTAGTGTGTGTGACAGGAGGATCAGGCTACATAGCTTCATGGCTGATCAAGCTTCTCCTCCAACGTGGTTACACAGTTAAAGCCACTGTCCGCAACCCCGGTAAGATTCGAGTTAGAATCTTTATATCTAATTCAAAATCTTAAAAGTTGCATTAGCTTCGACATGGGATCAGTCGATCTAATATCATGTTAGATTCTTTTTATCATTTCAACTGGGGATTTTATCTCTCCCTGAAACTGTGATCCACTGTGACTAATTCTGCTTATGCGAAGTTTAGATGATCTCAGGAAAACAGAGCACTTGCTTTCTCTGGAAGGAGCAAAGGAGAGGTTGCACCTGCTCGGAGCGAATTTGCTTGAAGAAGGATCATTCGATTCAGCAGTCGATGGGTGCGATGGAGTATTCCATACAGCCTCCCCTGTATCGCTAACAGCGAACGACCCGCAGGTCGAACAATAACATACACATTACTGATATTTGAGATTGTACAGAATGTATTATTGTTCTGTGTGATATTCTATTTTATGCAGGCCGAACTGATCGAACCAGCAGTAAACGGAACGCTCAACGTGCTCCGAGCTTGCGCCAAAGCTCACACTGTTAAGAGAGTTGTGATCACGTCTTCTACGGCGTCGATGAACCACAATTACAGGCCTCTGAATGCCGATGTAGTTGTTGATGAGACTTGGTTCTCAGACCCTGATTATTGCAGAGAAGAGAAGGTAGTACACTCCTTTTTCTTGCTCTTTCACAGTGAGCTTTATATGTATCACAATTTTCCAAACCTCTGCGGTGGCTTTCCAAATTTTCAGTTGTGGTACATGCTGTCAAAAACTCTGGCAGAAGAAGCTGCTCGGAAGTTTTCGAATGACAATGGACTCGACATGATCACGATCCATCCGGGACTCGTTATCGGTCCAATCCTACAAGCAGAAGTCAGTTTCAGTGCGGGGATAATCCTGAATGCTATAAAAGGTATTCCTCCTTCAACATCATACAACCAATCTAATGTGCAGTGTCACAAACAAAATCTTCTCATTTCATCTTTAACCGATTGGCAGGATCCGAAAAATATCCCGATTCGACATTAAGATGTGTCGATGTCAGAGACGTTGCAAATGCACATATTCTAGCTTTTGAAGTGAGTTCAGCCAGTGGAAGATATTGTTTGGTGGAGAGACTCGTCCATTTCTCTGATATTCTGATGATTCTGCATCATCATTATCCCACTTTACAACTTCCTCAAGAGTAAGTTATTTTTTGTGTTCATTTCTAACTATAACTCGAAAATTATTCGGTATACCTAATGATTAAAATTTTACGAGCGATAATTTTACAATGGACCGTAAGGAAATCATTTTGTCGTGTTATACAGATTGACACCCATGACAAACTGAATTTAACTATGAAAGAAAAGATAAAGGGAAAATTATAATGTTTTTTTGTTATTGAATATTGTTTTCTAAGGTGTGTTGAAGACAAGGTTATGCGTCCAATATACTTTAAGGTATCAAAGGAAAGAGCAAATGGTCTAGGGATCAATTTCATTCCTCTGGAGGTGATGCTCATTGATATGGTTGAGAGCTTCAAGGAAAAGGGTCTTATTATCATATGAAAATGATAAATTGGGCATCATTGGACTCTATTTTAAGGGGTGATTTTTTTAGCAGTATTTATATATTTAAGAGATTCGGAACTCCTTAAATTATTCTAATTTTATCACGGGAAAGTACCAAACTCTTATTTGTGAAGTACATGCATTATTTTCTCACTAGCTCATATTATGTATTTGTGGTCCACCTAATAATGGCACTTGTTACGGCAAGATGTATTCATTAGCATGATGTATTTATTTATTTTTTTTGGAAAAGTCCACCTAAGGCTCATGTGGTTTGACCCGTTCCCAGATAGGTTCTTGTGGTTTAAAAGGTCATAACCGGTCCCCGTACTTCCAATTTCCCATCTTAGTCCCTCCGATCCAGTTCGATTCATTTTTGTTCATTTTGGTCCTATCAAATCTGACGTTTTCAACGTCGATTGTCGACTCCAGTTGACTCCCCGAAGTGTCTCCGACGTGTGGATACCAGTTTCACATGTTTTCGTCACCGGAATCGCGAGATTAAACTTTGGATTTTTTAATCGAACCGGATTGGGGGACTCAGATGGAAAAATTGGAAGCACGCGGACCGGTTATGACATTTTTAAACCACAGGGACCTATCTGGGAATGGGTTAAACCACAGAGACCCTAGGTAGACTTTTCCCTTTTTTTTCTTGCCTTCTGAAAAAAAAAAGATTTTTCTCTGAGAGTTTGGTACGTTCTGCAGTAATATTAATATAGCTAAGTAGGTAATGAGAGATGCCAAATATGAATATATCGAGTACTATGATATTGGACGATACAAGACAGAATCGATGTCGTTAAGTAAAATATGGAGTCACAATCTTAATTTCGGAAAATTACGAACTTGGATCAACGGATGCCCAATCTTCATGGAAATTTCAAATTCACTTGTATATCCTATGAATTGTCATGATCGAGCCATACCACAGCCACTCTTGAATGTTAATATTGAAAGGACAAAAGCCAAGTGTAACCCAAATACCGTTGTTTAACAATGCAGTAAATCGATATGAAGGTTTGATATATTATAATAAGAGGTATACCTTTTAACTAATTAGTACCTAAATTAAAAAAAAATTGAATATGTTAGTCCCTAAATTAGTTAAATACATTCATGGATGAATATGCCTAATTCTAGAATTTATAATCAAACGTGCTTCTTACCCGATCTTCAATATTCAAAGAGAAATTGAAAATTTTAAAAAACTTGAAGCAGCTACAAGTAAATATCCTAAATTGTTAATTATCAATCAACAAACTAATAAAACCCAACCCATCAGTTTTTCTTCGTCAGCAACTTTGACTTTTTTTAAATTCTTTAATATTTAGAATCTTAAACTGTGAGATTCTATTTAAAATGTTCTTAATATATGTATTGGGTTCCTCCACAGTAAAGTTTAATGTATTGAGTTTTTTCTCCCAAACAAAATTTTAATTTTTGCATAAAAAAGAGAGACCAATTTAAACATAACCAGATCATCAAATCGTTAATTAAATTGAATAGCCAAAAGGTAAGAAGCTCACAGAAGACGGAAGTACCGAGCTAAAACATATTAAGACACATTACAAAAAATATATATAAAGACAAGACAAGACAAGTTACACGTTCTTGGAAGGAGAAAAATCACAGAGTTTGCCGTCGAAAAGGGGAGATGAGTAGGCAAAGCAACAGCAGTGAAGAAGGTGGAAAGGTGGTTTGCGTAACTGGAGGCTCAGGCTACATAGCTTCGTGGTTGGTCAACCTTTTACTCGAACGTGGCTATATAGTCAATACCACAGTTCGTGACCCAAGTCAGTATCTTTCCCTGTCCCTTCTCTTGAATTCTTGATTTTGCAAATGGGTTCCTTTTGTTTTTGGGTCTTTATGATACTGGTCGATGGTATATTCCTGTGTTAGTGCCAAAGTTTGTGACTTTCCTTGCCTGGTATTGGAAAGTGATGAACTTTATAGGTTAATTGTTGGAGTTTGGTTGGCGTATTGAGGTTTTGTTGGAGAATCTCACATCGGAAGTGGAAGGTTGGTAGGCCCAATTTTTAAGTGTGAAAAATCTACAACTCACTGCCTTAAGTTCTGTTTGGTTATGGATATTCTGACATGTATAAGACGGGTTGATCCCATGACCTTTGACGTTGCAGATGATGAGAGGAAAACTAGGCACTTGCGCGCGCTTGATGGGGCGGGGGAGAGGCTTCGTCTTTACAAGGCTGAGTTGCTTGAAGAAGGGTCTTTTGATTCTGCAGTTGCTGGGTGTGTTGGCGTTTTTCATACAGCTAGTCCTGTCACTCTGTATGCTGCTCTTGCTGATCCACAGGTCTAGATTTCCCTCTAAAATGATCCTTTGAAGTAGACGATTGTGTGTTTCGCTTCTCAGATAGGTTCAGTTGCTTTTTCCATAGAAGAATAGACAAATAAGAAACATGCCTTTGCTATGGACTCATCTCGAGGTCGGCGGACTATATTCGGGCGGGCTTGGTCTTTTTCGTGAGATTTAACAGAAAATGAAGTTGATACAACACTTTTGAACCAGTACCGGCCAACTCATGAACTATGAATCTTGATTCTAGGAATTTCCATGGTCCTCTGGCTTGTCATTTGTCTTGTCATAGCATGGCATTGGCATTGGCACAGAAGATACAGTGATTATCTCGTAGAGAGTCCTTCCGGTATCCTCTATTTCTCAATGTTATTGGTTCCCTTCACGAGAGAAAGCTCTCATCAACGATGTCAAATATAGTTCGGTAATCCAGTGTCATCTAGCGTTAAATCGTTACAGGAAAGGAAATGGAGTGATCACTGTCTTCAACAAAGGACGATTAAGCATCCTTTCTTTTCAATTAACTTCGTTATATTGTAAGCATTGTTATTACTTGTCTTGTTTGTGCAATAACAGTTTGGAGTCTAACTGGTTTCACTTAACTCCTTCATCTTTCAGGCCCAACTGATTGATCCAGCGGTCAAGGGGACACTTAATGTCTTAAAATCATGTGCAAAAGTTTCTTCTATCAAGAGGGTGGTTCTAACATCGTCTCTGGCTGCAGTTCCAGGCACTGGCCGGCCTCTCACCGCTGACGTGGTGGTTGACGAAACTTGGTTTGCAGATCCAGAAATTCTGAAGGAACAGAAGGTAGTTAATGCTAGTATCTCTTTACCAGCTAATTGGTTTTCAATATCGTTATTTGAAGATGGAATGATGATAGTGTCTGACTTTGGCATTTTCTTTTCCAGAAATGGTACCCACTCAGCAAAACCATGGCAGAGAAAGCCGCTTGGAAATTTGCAGAAGACAACAATATTGACCTTGTCTCACTAAATCCAGGATTTGTGATTGGTCCTCTTTTGCAGCCAACGCTTAACGATTCAGTAGAGATTATTCTCAAGCTTGTTGATGGTATTATTACGTAATATCTCGTTGTTTACGTTTCCTGAATTACAGCTATTTGTTTACAGCGAGTGTTCCCACCTATCGCTTCGTGAATAGCACCTGTCAAGATCATTGTTGAACAATTGGGAAAAGACCAACCTTTAAACAATATGATCCTGATTTATTTGGAACAAGTGAACTTTTGGGATCTTTTCTCTAGCTTCATCTGAGTGGATACAATCTGGTACAGGTGCTAAGACGTATCCGGAGATGCATTTCAAGTCAGTTGATGTTAGAGACGTTGCGCTTGCACATATTCTCTCTTTTGAGATCCCTTCAGCTTCTGGGAGATACATTCTAGTTGAGCGTGGTTCGTACATGTCGGAGCTTGCAAAGATCCTGCAACAACTGTATCCAACCCTAAGCCTTCCGGAAAAGTAAGTTGCTCGTCTTCGAATTTTCGGAGGCATAGATTGCTCCCTCTTTTCGCTGATCCTGCTCATATCAAGATTCTGCGACAGCTATATCCTACATTGTTTAGCTCATATCCTTCCCATAGCTTTTGATCTGTCTTGATGAAATTATTGTCTTCTCGGACTTGTCGTGTCTCTTCTTCTCATTCGGATGCATGTCGTGAATCATTTGCCAGGTTCGACACAACTGGAATCTATTTTAATTACAGGGTATCCCAGGAGAAGGCCAAAACCTTGGGGATCAAGTATACTCCATTGGAAGTGAGCCTCAAGGACACTATTGAAAGCTTCAAGGAAAAGGGCTTTCTCAGCTTTTAATTAGGACTCTTTGATGTATGATAAAACCTTCCTATTGAGATGGATTGAGGTGCTTGCTCTCCTTTTTTCATGTCAACATTGGACTTGGTATCTATTAAGTTCTTATGAATCTGCATATGTATACAAATTTATGCACTTTCTATTACAAAAATAAAGAGACGAGGCCCATTGACTTTATGCCTGGGCTGAAACTTAAATGAGATCAAACTCCGAGACTTGTGATTGTAATCGTTAGTTGCTAATTGTGTTTGTAAATATATAAAATTTACCTTATTCATTATTTTAAGTTCTTGAGTCGTATATGAAAATTTAAATATAACATTAGACCGAACTGATATATTATTATTCATAATACATTATTATTCAGCAAACTTCCATGTCATTGTATCTCAGTCTTAAGCCTTGATTTTGAGGAGGATCACCAAGTCTTTTAACCATTATCTTTCCTCAAATGTTTATCTATTTAATAGTACCATTAAGGGAAAATTATTATCAGGTTTAATGGTTTAAACATGCCCGAGTCTTTGCTTGCTACGAGTGAGTAGATTGATTGTTGGTGAGGTGTCTTAATGATACATATCTAGTTAATCCTTTAATGGGACAAATACATTTATGATAGGTAGGTTCTGTCTTAAACTTAAGGCTTCTATATAGGATAAGTGGTTAAATCTAGTTCATGGCTTGGAGGTGAGGACCGTGGAATTGTCATTGACTTGAGACCCTTCTGATGGTCCAGGCCTCTAGGCTAGTCCACAGACCTATCTAGATGATCATAGTTTGAACCTTTGTTTGATTTCAGAGTTGATAATAGAAATTCAACCAAATGAGTTTAACTATGAAGATAGTGAGGTGGTCAATGGATTGATCATATAGTAATGGCCTTAGCGATAGTGTAACTGATTTGGGGCTTTTCTAGTTTATAGTTGAACGAGTCACCATTAAATTGGTCACATTGCCTAAGATAACTATTTAGGGGAGTCACTATTAAGAGTATGCAAATGGTAATCACTATTTCCGAATTATTTTCGGCATTCTGGATTTAGGAATCGATAATTTTTTGAAAATTCAGTGAAATTAGTAAAATTTTGGTAAATATCAATATTTTATCCAAAATACCGAAATAGCCAAATTTTGAAAATAAGACATCTGTTTATTACATCCAAAATTTCCATAAGAATTTCAAATTGGTTCCTAATTAATCAATTAATAATCAAGAAGCTACTTGTCAACCATCAGCATCACCGGTGTTTTCTCTTCTCTCTTCATTTCCAAGTTCTGGCAAGCCACTTACTGCCAAGTGTTGAGTGACAAGTACTAAGCTTTTTTTTCCTTCCAGAAGAACAAGTACTAAGCTTAATTATTCTTTCGAGAAGAACAAGTACTAAGATGACTAGCCAAACCAATTTGGAAGGCGAGGGAGTAGGAAAAGTTGTTTGCGTAACTGGAGGGTCCGGATATATAGCTTCCTGGCTGGTCAAGCTCCTGCTCCAACGTGGTTATCAAGTCAATGCCACTGTTCGTGATCCAGGTCAGTGTCTTTCTCTCTTTCTTATCTTCAGTGCTTGATTTCCTCAGATGGGTACCTCTGATTTGTCTTCTTGGTGATGGTTCTAGATCGCATGAGCCTGTCTCGATGCAAAAGTTTGAACTTTGTCTTACCTTATGAGTTGATCGAGTTTGTCTTTGGGAACACAGCAGTCACGATGAAAATTCTTGATTGTATTTGCTCGTGTCGATGCAAAAGTTTGGACTTTGCCTTGCCTGATGTGTGTGTGTGTGAGAGAGAGAGAGAGAGAGAGAGAGTGGTGAAGTTTACGAATAATGACTTAACCATAATTAGATCAACTGGCGAGAGCGTTGTTATACCTTCACGAAATTTCGAGTTTTTCATTTAGAACACAAAAGTGTCTGATGATTGTTCTCGATTGCATGTGCATGTGTCGATGCAAAAGTTGGACTTTGCTTTCCCTGATGAGAGAGAGAAGTGAACTTTGTAGCTTAATGGTTCGGGTTAGATTTGGATTGGTTTAGCTGTAGAGTTTTGCATCTGAAATTTGTTGTCTTGCAGATGACGAGAAGAAAACAAGGCACTTGCGTGCACTTGGCGGGGCCAAGGAGAGGCTCCATCTTTTCAAGGCCGAGTTGCTTGAAGAAGGGTCTTTCAATGCTGCCGTTGCTGGGTGTGTTGGCGTTTTCCATACAGCGAGTCCTGTTTCGAATCTTGCTCCATCCGATCCTCAGGTCGAAGTTACCCTCTAAATTTGTCACCTTCGACTCTGAAGTCTAATCTTCTTTCAGTTTAACCTCTTCATCTTGCAGGCTGAACTAATTGATCCAGCACTCAAGGGGACACTTAATGTGTTGAGATCATGTTCAAGAGTTTCCTCCATCAAGCGAGTGATTCTAACGTCGTCGGTAGCTGCTGTTCCGTACACGCGCCGGCCTCTCACCCCTGATCTGGTGGTTGATGAGACTTGGTTTACAGATCCGGAAGCTGCAACGGAAAAGAAGGTAGGTCAGCCTTGATGCTTATATCTTTTCCGAAACAATATTCTTCACTGCTTCACTCGCATTTTTATAATAGTTCAATGTAGGTAATCATTTTTTGGAAGCATTGAATGATGATAATATGACTTTGACATTTTCATTTTCCAGCTGTGGTACCAAGTTAGCAAAACCCTGGCAGAGAAAGCTGCTTGGAAATTCGCGGAAGAGAACAATATCGACCTAGTCGTGATAAACCCGGGATTAGTGATCGGTCCTCTATTGCAGCCAGCTCTTAATAGTTCTGTTGAGTATATTCTGAAGCTTGTAAATGGTATATCAACTTCTGGTTTCCCTGCTATTTTCCTTTTGTTTACTCTTCCTGAATTTCAGTTATTTGCAACGATCTGCACCTAACTTTTGTAAAGAACCATCTATATTCTTTAGTAGCTTGCAAATAGGATCCGGTTTTGTTGGATTTACTGAGCTTGTGCATTCTCTCTTTAGCTACATTTGAATGGATACATATGGTATGTGCAGGTGCTCAGACGTATCCTCAGATACATTTGAAATTGGTTGATGTTAGAGATGTTGCACTAGCACATGTACTAACTTTTGAGATCCCTTCGGCCTCTGGGAGATATCTTCTAGTTGCGCGTGGCGAGTATGTATCTGAGGTCGCAAAGATTCTGCGCCTGCTATATCCAACCCTGAGCCTTCCTGAAAAGTAAGTTGCTGCTCATCTTGAAATTGCAGGGGCCATAAGTTCTTCCACATTTTTGCTAACCCTTATCCTCTCGGTTTCGTAATATTTATTCTTCTCATTCAAGTGCTTGTTATGAATCAATTTCCAGGTTTAATGAAGTAGAGACGACCTTTGTTAAGTATGGGGTATCCCAGGAGAAATTCAAGACCTTGGGAATTGATTTTATTCCCTTGGAAGTGAGCCTCAAGGACACCATTGAAAGCTTTATGGAAAAAGGCTTCCTCAGCTTTTGATCAGTTCATCTTATTGAAATGGCAACACACACCTATGAATTGTTAAGGACTTGCATCTGTAGTTCGACAGAGATCTTTTGAAAGAAAGATTTTTCTCCGAGTGTTTGGTACGTTCTGCAGTAATAATAATATGGCTTCGGTAATGAGAGATGCCAAACACTTACCACTAATGATGCACATCATTGTTTTCTCAAACACTTGATCCTTGCTAGTAATTTTTCTCTTATCAATTGATTTACGCCATTACAGGGCATCATTCATGTGAATAATTCTAAAAAAATAAACTTAATCTTGTTGTGGCGCAAAAGTAACAAGGTGTCAAAGATGATCTCTTGACGGCTTGGAGGCTAAGCTTATCTAATTAGGCTCTAATGCCCGGCCTCCTAACCAAGTGCTAATGCCCGACTTAAGAATTACAAATAGAAGCTTTGAGCTTGATAAAAGATTTGCGTGGTTGATGTTGGATGATCTTCTTACGTCCCTTGAGCATTCTTTATATAGGCGAAGGACTCCGTCTCCTCCTTGCACTAGGATTCCGTCTCCTCCTTGCACTGGGACTCTGTCTCCTCCTTGCACTCGGACTCTTCTAATGCCTATCTTCAGAGATGTTTATCCTTATCTTGTGCCGGAACCACCCTTATTGCCTAATTTACGGGCTTATCTCTTCCCATGAATTCGGAGCCCAAGTTTATCTCCTCCGACCGCGTACGGTCTCACAACCCTTCTAACACCTCGCCTAGCTCTTAGCACCCTCCTGAGGCAACCTCGCTATTTGAACCTCTCGTAGGCGAGGTAGCTTCTTTGTACCTCCCTTAAGCAAGGTAGGCTTTTATATCTTCTTGAGGTGAAGTAAGCTCTTCGCACCCCATTAAGGCAAGATAGCCTCTTTAAGGCTAAGTAAGCCCTTTACGCCTCCTTAAGGCTCTTTACACCCTTCTAAAGTGACATAAGCTTTAACTCTCCCTTGGGCGAGGTGAATTCTTAACACCTCCATTGGGCGAGGAGAGCTCTTAACACCTCCCTTGGGCGAAGGAAGCCTTTAACATCTCCCTTAGGCGAAGGAAGCCTTTAACACCTCCTTTAGGTGAAGCAAGTCTCTAACACCTCTCTTAGGCGGGGCAAGCCTTTAATAGCTCCCTTAGGCGGGGCAAGCCTTTAACACCTCCCTTAGGTAAGGCAAGCTTTTAACACCTCCCTTAGGCAAGGCAAAGAAAACTCTATTGAACTCACCCTTCCAAAGGCCAGGCTTTAAGGAGCCATCAACCCCTTATGGAAGGCAAAATATTTTTCTTAGTCACTCTTGGAAGGCAAAGTACTTTGTGAAGTCACTTTCCCCCTCTTAAAGACTACTCGCATTAACCCCCACAAGGAGGCTAAAATTCTCTTTTGGTCACTTAAGGGAGGTAAAGTGCTTATGGAAGTCACTACTCCCTCTTTTAAATCCGTGCGCATAGCCCCCTCCTTGAAGGTACAATTTCCGTTTGATCACTTAAGGGATGCAAAGTGCTTATGGAAGTCACTTCCCCCTTCTCTAAGAGCCATGTGCATTAATCCTCTCACAAGGAGGTAAAATATCTGTTTTGGTCATTAAGGGAGACAAAAAATTTCATGAAGTCACTTATGGGAGACAAAGTGCTTCATGAAGTCACTTTCTCCCTTCCTTAAGTCACATGCACATGTTTCTTTTTCCTTTCCTTAAGTCACATGAACATGTCACTTTTTTCCTTTCTTAAGTCACATGCACACATCACTTTCTCCTTTCTTCAAGTCACATGCATATGTCTCTTTCTCCCTTCTTTAAGTCACATGCATATGTCTCCCTTATAAAAGGCAAAGTTTCCATTTAATACCTTCCACAAGGACAAGTGCTTCAAGAAATACTAAAAGTGGACACTTTCAAGAGGTGAAATTATCATAACACCACCGTGGGAAGGCAAATATTATTTTCGTTTCCAACAAATCTACTAAGTTATCAACTGTGTTTTTGGTTTATACGATCTTGTGTTCGATCTCATTGGATAGACAAGTCGAATAATCCAGATTCGAGTTTGGTTTGACTTCGAAAAGTGACAATGATCTTCTAACAATTATTTAAAAATGTTGAGTTATCAAAGATTCTAACTTGAGATCTAGTTAAACTAAAGCCGCTCGCTTACTAGTGAATCTAGTTGCTTGTTGGTACTTACAGGAGTTAATCTGTATAATGCATATTATCATCTTGTTCTTAATCGTCTATTTAGTAGAAGAATTTGATATTTTTTCAAAGATGAATTTACACCAAAACTATACTGTAAAGGTTTAAACCTGGATTTCCAGGAAATTGATAATGCTTTCTGCTGCTAAGTTAAATGTTCTTCGACAATGTTTTATTTTCTACAATGTTTAATTGTGAATAATAGTCCCTGAAAATATAATCGGTGAACAAAATTGATAAATATTTGGTCCATTCTGATGGCCAGGTAAAACTTTTGTATGAGACCATGTTCAACAACTTTGACCGGAGTTTTTTTTTCCTTTAAAGGGGTTTTTTTTAAATAATGAAAAGGGCAAATTATCTTTTAGTCCCGAGGTTTGGTCTTCTTCCACTTAAAGTCTATGAATTTTAAAAATCAATAATTTTGTTTCTAAAGTTTGGTAAAAATAGACTATTAAGTTCTTGAGACCCAAATCAGAATTTTTCTTCGACGAGCCACTTGAAAAGATCAAAATACCCACCTTTGTTAAAAAAAATCCACTCTCTTCCTACTTTCATCTCCTTGTTCCTTCCACGTCATCTTTTTCCTCCAATCATTTTCAACTAAAACCAAAACCAGTAAAAACTCAAACAAAAACATTCTTAATAAAAATGTTTGGAAGATGAGATGGAAGGAAGAAGAAGGAGGTAGAAGTAAGAGGAGAGAGGATTTTGCTTAAGAGGCAGAGGATTTTGGTCTTTTTATGTGGAGGTTCGCCAGAAAAAAAATTTTTGATTTCGGTCTCAGGGTACAATAAATCTATTTTTACCCAATTTAAAAGACAAAAATATTAATTTTTAAAACTCAGAGACTAGAAGATAATTTGTCATAGTAAAAAAATATTTCGAAAAATGCATAAAAGCACACATTATTATTTTGCAAGTAAATACACAAATGTATGTGCTTCATACAATAAAAAGTGCAATTTTATGCTTTTTATTGCAAAAGTCAATACCGATCAAAGTTTGATCTAACAAGCTCTATCACAGCAAATCTTCTTTCTCTAGGCTCGGTTCAGTTTTGGCTCCATACAAAAAAGCATACTTTCTTGCGTTTAAAACTTTCTCGCGCTAAAAATTATTTTTATTAAATAGGTACCCCATATTCCAAATAGAAAACGAGAAATAACATATTTGACATTGATTTTAATATGTTATTAGGAGTATTTGAATAATTTATAAAAAACAGATTAAACTTTTTTTTTCAATTGACGGAGACAACCAGTTAACATCTCTAATCCAAGGCCCACTTCCTAAAAAAAAACTTCTGACGGTGAAAGCACTTTTTACTACGATTTAGGTACACATGAACATGATAAATGTCATAGTTGTGCGTTATTTTGCATGGTGTTTTTGTTTTGATTTTGCTCTTCTGTGTTTGGAAGTGTGTGCTTTTGTAATAAAATGCATAAAATTGCATGTTTTAGAGCATGAAACGTATAAATTTGTGCGTTTACTTACAAAACAATAACACGTATTTTTATATGTTTTCTTGCCAACTTTAGACAAAAAAAAAATTCAAAAACTCTTTTTTCTTTAATGTGAGTTGAACCTTCTCAGGAAAAAGAACTCATTTAACTTTTAGGATAGTTCAATTAATTTTTTCAATGGAATTTTCTTCACAAAAAAAAAAGAGAGATAGACTATTGAAATATTTCCTCTTTTCTTTGGTTGGTGAGCCTTATATCCACTATATAATCACTAGCAATGGCAACAACTATGCAGGATATCAAAATAAAGTTTGTTTTGGTCTCTCCTTGCTCTTGTTCGACTCATAGTTCAATTATTATAAACTCCTGTTCTTGAGTTTATTAATTATTATAACCTAATTAGCAAAATGGTCGGAGAGAGCAAGGTGGTCTGTGTCACCGGAGCAGCTGGTTACATAGCTTCGTGGCTTGTTAGGTACTTGCTTGAACGTGGCTACACCGTCAGAGCTACAATTCGTGACCCAAGTAAGTTTATTTTCCTGCTAATCCAGTGATATTAGGGTGATATCTAAGGTATATAATGTTTATATTCATGATCAAAGTAGGTTTATTTTCCCATTATTTTTCGGATTTTGGTTGTGGCTCCCATGATTCTCGCTTCAGAACATAGATCATAAATCCGTAACTCATATAAATTTCAGCTTAATAATTTTTTTTAATGGCGTGTTGAGGTTATTCTATTAGTAATTATTTATAAGTGAGAAAATTTTATTTATTTATTTTTAAAATTTTGAGTTAATATACAAATATCCTAAGTTGTTTTTTTTTAAAAATGTTTTTTTTAGTAAGAGAAATGATGTTAATATGTGTTATTTTGGTTCTGTCGCACAATAACCTGCGAATTAATTTACTATACACCCTATTTCGCTGAAGCCAATGAGAAGAAGACGAGTTGCAGCCAGCTCTTAATAGTTCTGTTGAGGAAATTCTGAAGCTTGTAAATGGTATATCAACTTCTGGTTTATTCCTCCCTTTGTTTACTCTTCCTGAATTTCAGTTATTTGCAATGATCTGCGCCTAAATTTTACAAAGAACTATCTATATTCTTTAGTAGCTTGCAAATAGGATCCGGTTTTGTTGGATTTGCTGAGCTTGTGCATTCTTTCTCATTAGCTACATTTGAATGGATACATATGATACGTACAGGTGCTCAGACGTATCCTCAGATACATTTGAAGCTGGTTGATGTCAGAGATGTTGATATACTAACTTTTGAGATCCCTTTGGCCTCTGGGAGATATCTTCTAGTTGCACGTGGCGAGTACGTATCCGAGGTTGCAAAGATTCTATGCCTGCTATATCCAACCCTGAGCCTTCCTGAAAAGTAAGTTTGCTCATCTTGAAATCGCAGGAGGCAAGTTCTTCCTCATTTTAAAGGCAATAATATTGAACCAGACATTTATCTTCTCGGTTATGCAATATATATTCTTCTCATTCACATGCTTATTATGAATCAATTTCCAGGTTTAATGAAGTAGAGACCGACTTTGTCAAGTATGGGGTATCCCAGGAGAAAGCCAAGACCTTGGGAATTGATTTTATTCCCTTGGAAGAGAGCCTCAAGGACACTATTGAAAGCTTTATTGAAAAAGGCTTCCTCAGCTTTTGATCGAAATGGCAACATACACCTGACTTGTCAAGGATTTGCATCTATAGTTTGCCAGAGATTTTCCAGACGACTTGATTGGATCTATGTATTTTAACGATTTCTGTTTATTGTTCGACAGAAATTTTCGAGTCAACTTTATTGGACCCCGATCTGTCTTCAACACTTGATGTTTATTGGTATTCTATCTTTCATATGATGAACTTGAGAACTTCTGATAGTATTAGGAGTGCAGGTATCAGCAGAAAGAAAGATCCATTTCTAGGTATTCCAATTACATAATTAGTTTCACTCTTTGAGGAGGCAACTACTATATCTTTTGCTTCTGTGGAAGATCCTGCACTATATCCACAGCCATACACACAGCCATACATGTCATGGAACAGTCGTTTCCAATCCTTCAGAGCCATGAACAACTACTGCCAAATCAAACCAGTATCGAAAGGCCGAAACGGCCTTCATCTGTTCCGATAGTTCTTTCATTCATTGCTCTGAAGTTGCAGGGCGTCAGAATTGAGAGTACAAAATCCACGTATCAGATTACAACTTAGCCCATCCACAATTTCAGTACTCTATCCTTGCCACCAGATGCTACCTTCTCGCCATCGGGACTCCAATCAACCGCAAAAACCTAGCAACAAGGAACAAAGATCAGATTTACCTACAAATTGAGCCAGAAGTGCCAGATTTCTGAACCAAAAATAACCTCATCTGCATGCCCTGGAAGGTCTTGTTTGAGTTTCTGTGTACGTATGTCCCAGACCTGGAGAAATTAGATGCAGAAATCATGTGAACTACTTGAAATATCATTGATCTATTGTTCGTAACATGCGTTTTCTGTACCACCCGTCACATAAATCACAACATTTTGTCCCACAAAAATTGCGTAGCAACCAAGAAAATTACAAAGCCTTACCTTCAGCGTGGAGTCTTTGCTCCCACTCAAAAGAAGTCTGCTATCTGCCGACCAGCTGCAGCGTGGCAATAGATCAATTAGCACCATCGGGAAAGCAGAAGCTAAGTCTAACTCATTCTTATTCATAAAAGTGATGACAGATGAGGAAAAGCCAACCTGATCTGATACACTGGTCCAACATGGCCTCGGAAAGCCGCAACAAACTTTCCTGTGATGCCATTCCACAACTTAACAGACCGATCAAATGATGCACTGGCTATCCATTGACCATCAGGTGAAAAGTAGACATGATTTACAAGCTGCAACCACCAAATTTATTTTGTCAAATAAATGCAGTTAAGACATGTAATGTCCATCAAGCAACAGCGAGACTTGTATTGAAATTCAGACAAACAAGTGCAGTATACCAGATTGAACAGTTTGGTATACGTCAATCCTGATGACTGCTCGATTTCTGGAATATTTATCTAGCAAAAAATATTATTTAATGTACCTGTTGATGGCCTGTCATGCGAGCTTTCGGGTGCTTACTGACCGAAGGTTCCCAAAGGAACATGGTAAAATCATCAGAACCAGAAACTAATCTCTCGGGTGAATTGCCCTTCATTTTGTTGTACTTTTCAAGAGCAACCTGGAAATTCATTACCACAATGAATGCTCCATAAACCAAAAAAGAGGAAAATTTGAAAACAGTCAACGTCAATACAAGGCTATAGTCATAGATCATTCAGAACATTTAATTGTTCCAACCAAATTATCTGTGTTAGTTGCATTGGCCTAATCCTGTGATGCAATGAAGAAGTTTACTTCTACTTTTGGTATCTTAACGCAGATAAGCATGTACAAAATAAGTTGATACAGATTGTGCTTTAATTCCCAGCCTAGACAACAAACAGACCTGTGTAAAGAAAAAACTACAAAAGTAAATTATGCCGAAGTACGATTATAACCTGTTTCATCTCTTCAGGAGAAGAAAACGTTTTTCCAGTGTGATCAAAAGCTCCCGTCCGTAGAACATATTCGGTGCTCAATGCAAGAGAGTTTACCCAATGACCGTGACCCTGACAACCAATTAAGAAATTGAAAACTCAAGGCAACATTGTACACATACAGAAAGGACAATTAAAAATTACAATTTGCAAGTCATTAATTAATAAGGACTAGAGATTAAACAACACGATGCTGCCAAATTTTCAGGAGTAGGAAACCTGACGTGAGACTTAAATCTAAGGACTGCCGAAGAAAGGAGACCTCAAGCCTATACCTTTAGCTCTCGTATTAGCTTCCCTTGAGTAGTTTCCCACATTTTGATGGTACAATCCTGGGAGCTGCAATGGTTTATATAAAACTATTAGTGATTTTATCATCTGCAACTAAACCTTTTACACAGTATATAGTGTGATTCATCTATGTAATATAAGAGGGGGGAAAAGTCTAATGATATGAGGAAAAGCATAAACAAAGCTAAAACAAAATGGTATTTAATTCTAAGGAGGCCTATGGAAACGCATCTCCTCAATAAAATGGTTATGAATATGAACACACAAGGCCATGACCTTAGAACAACAAAGCAGACGTACCCTGTATAAATTACTCCATCTCCACCCCATTTAACACAAGTCACAGCAAGCGTATGTCCACTAAGGCATATAACACACTTTCTTAATGTAGTGTCCCATATTCGTGCATCGCCATCTTTGCTCGCACTAACAAAGCGACGAGAGGGTGAATTCAAGTGAACTGGCTCCCACGAGAGGGCAGTAATCCATTTTTTGTGGCCCTGACACAATGTAATTCAGAGCACGAAAGCATCAAATAATCAAGTAGTAAAAGAATAAAAGCATGATACAAAGAGCATCCCAAAAAAGGACTTTGAGATTGTTGTACTTTACCACAAGTGGATTGCCTGATGCCTTTCCTGTTTGTGGAACCCAACACTGTAATTCTCCGGATTTGCTCCCACTCACAAGCTGTTTCCCGTCAGGTGACCATGCAATACATAGGACCCAATTCTTGTGACCTATATAAAAGAAAAAATAAATCCCAAGTGCAGTCAAATATATATTAAGTGCAGTCTCATGGATAAGAATACAGAAGGTTGCTTAAAAAAAGAGAGTACTGAAACACCATGTCATGTACTCTCTCCGTGACACGAAGAAAGACCTTATCTTTGTAACACATTCAGAAGCTAGGAATAGGTACAAGTGTGAAAATAATTTATAAACAGGATGATGTTAACTAGTCATGGAGCAAAGTACCAAGTAGCTGGATAAATTGTATCGCCTCGAGGTTTGGATCAATTAAGAAAAAAGAAAACGAAATCTGTCAATGCCGCAATAGAAAAGCATGTTGAACAAGATGTTTGCCTATCAAGCATTTAGTCTATTTCGTAATATTAATTCTCCACATTATAAGCCCCTTTCTGCATCATACGTTATCGAACCTGTGCATGTAAACATTGGTGTTTGAGTACTTAGATCCCATAAACGAACTGTGGTATCACCAGACCCGCTTGCCAACAGTTTCCCATCAGGACTAAATGCTACAGAAAGAACAGCTTCAGTGTGACCTGCATAGTTGAATAAAGAAATTGAGGATTTAATGCCACAGTACACGGCTCCTTCAGTATTCAGCCTGAAGGAAAACTTGTTTGTGGCTTGTACCCAACTACCAATGATTGCTATTCATGACTTCCATACGAAATTCAAACAACATAACAGACAATAGTTATGACGATTTAGCTGACAACCATATAGACCACATGAAAAGCAACGTGAAGCATGATAGTAACAAAGATATCTTCTTGGCATAAAGACCGGAGAAATGATCACACAACAAATTTATGCTACATTTTCAGGTATATGAGACCTAAGATAGAGCTCAAATAATCAGATATGTAGAGAGATAACAACTAACCTCATTCAACAACAACATATCAGAAGTCTCAAAAACTGTAAACAAAATAATATAATTTGTAGGGTTTATATGCGAGAACAGGAGAAGTCTGATGCCGTACCAGCAATGGTTGAAGAACAACGATTAACTGGACGAATCCGAAAAATAGCTTGTGCCTGATAGACTATAGGAAGAGGCCCCTCCACGTCAACTGGAGAACATCAGGACACAAAAGAGAAAATAGGCAAAGAATGAGAAAGAAATATCAACTAAGAAAAGCTAAGATTGCACTGGAACCATCAAATGCACCAACCTTTATTCTTCTTTAAGTAAGCATCAAGCTGCCCAACAAGCTCCTGATCTGATATGTAGAAAGCATATGGAAGTTTTTCTGGCTGAACCAACCAGAAAAGAAAACAAAAAGAAAAACCCAGTGTCATCATCTCAGGGTTCAGCATCTGCACTCAAGCACTTGATAAAGACACTTTCCAGCTTTTTCAGCGCCCTGGTAACATGAGAAGTATACACAAAACCTACTATATACATAGAACTCATTCCCCGAAAAACTTGGTAAACTCAAAAGAGAAGAAAATTCTAACTTCAAGAAGGCCCTACTATTGCCTAACAAAACTCAGAGAGCCACAACAACTTCCCAACCAGAACTTACAACCTCAATTGGCATAGCAAGCATGCCTTTAAACCGAATCATCAAGCAGATGGTTGATATATTATTCACACATGCCAGCAAAACCTTAGAATGAAACTCAATGAGCTCGTGTACAATGGCAACAACTTCCAGTTACACCTACTATATACACAGAACTCATTCCCCCCAAAAACTTGGTATACTCAAAGAGAAAAAGGTTCCAACTTCAAGAAGGCCCCGCTAATGCCAAACACAACCCGGAAAGGCAGAGCAACATCCCAACCCGAACTTACAAACTGAATTTGATAGCGAGTTTTTAAACCAAACAAGCAGATGGTTATGACAATATCCACAAATAACCAGCAAAATCCAAGAACGAAACTCTGTAAGCTTGTGTGCAATGGCTAGTGGCAAGAATTTCCGATTACACTTCCACCATACATAAACATTGCTTCAATTCAGCAACTTACAACCTCAATTCGCATATCGAGCTACAAAACCAAATCAAGCAGATGGTTGAGACAATACTCTAACATATGACATAACCAGCAAAACTCTTTAAGCTCTGTGTACAATGGCAACAACTTCCAATTAAACCTCCACAATACAAGCAGACAAATAGACCAAAGTCTCGTTCCATTCAACTATATCACCAAAACTAGAAACGACCCATTGTCCCAAATTCCAAGAATGATCAGAAAACCCCATAAAGGAGGCAACTTTGTGCGTGCTTACGTTTTTAAGGAGCTCGTTAACGAGATTGAGAAGGTGAGGTGGGCCCACGTTCAGGGGAACGTACAAGATGTTCCCCAGTTTGGTCCCTTCTGGGTCTGTGAACTGGCAAGCCACCCTCTTCTCTTCTCCTTCTTCCACTTCCATCATCTTTCTCCAATATTGCTCGAAACGATTGGGACAAAGGAAGTGTTGACAACCGCAAGGGGTTGTGTGTTTTATAGGAGATTAGGGCTTTTGTAGGGTTTATTGCATGCTTTTTATAAAAGGTCCGACCGTGACTCGGGGCCAATTCTGCGTCGTTTTTATAATCCCAAACCCGGCATCTAGCTTAACCTGATCATGTATGTATTTATCCGGTTAGATCAATTGATTGTCTAGATGGATTAAATGGTGAGAAAGAAATATTTTTTTAAAATATAAAATAACTAAACTATAATTTGATACTTGTATATTATAATTTGAAATAATTAAAAAAAACATTGCTAACTATTGGCAATTTTAATACAAATATATAAATAGTATATATTATACGAACTATTTGTCAACAAACTGAAGGATTTTTTGGGCCAGAGGACCATACTTTTCACAGGGTTTGGGTTTGGAAGATGATAAGACAAGTTAGAACGTATGGTTTGCGGAAAAAGATGAATGTTTTTTGATCATCAAGTCTTTAAGGATTCTTAAATTACGAGATGCAAAGTGTTTATTTAAAATTACACAAACTAATAAAATGTATTAAATAAAGAAAATAGATTAAACAATAAGAGCAATTAGATTAATAGGTACCTTAGGAATTGTTATAGCTTTAACTAGTCTCTCAAATTTGGACCTAGTATTAAATAATTACTTATCTGAATTTTGATTAATATTGAAAACAAAAAATAAACTAAAAAAATAGATAAATGACAGCAAGAGAAAGTTAATTACTTCTTCTGTCCTTAGCAAATTGGAAAGTGGTGGGCAAATGAAACAAAGTAAAAACATTGTCATATCCTAAAAGGACCAATAGGCAAATGAAACAAAGAGACGTTTTTTTTTTTGCCAGCGGACCATACTTTTCAAAAGGTTGGGACGTTGGGTTTGGAGGATAATAACTAATAAGTTAATAACACAAGTTGTAGGAAGGATAGTCTGGGGCCAAAATTAAAAGTATTTTGTTAATTCAAAGGATTCCTAAATTATGAGATGTAAAGTGTTTATTTTAAATTACTTAAAATAACAATATTTATTTAATAAAGATTGAGATAACCCAACTAGAGCAAATATAACAAGTTATTCAAAATTTAGCACGAAACGCTTATTAATTTTTCGTCAACAGCAAACTGATAGGCAAATGAAACAAAGCAAAATCATTGTCATGTCCTCCTCCGTATCTTAACTTCTTCTCCTCTCCAATGATTCTTCTCTCTGTCATCTGTCCTAACGAGGACTCCCTCCATTGACTTCCTTCCTTCCCCCACAATTTCCCAATAGAAACACTCTTAACAGAGACCGATCAACCAACCCACTAGCCCTTCCGTCTTCACCAACAACCATGTCCCTTCCCTCGTCACTTCTCACAATTGTCCTAACACTGGCCTTAGCCATGGCCAACCCACAAGTGGCGGCGGCCTCCAATCCATTGAATAAGCCCATAGAGGATATACTCATTCGCTTGGACTCCAAAAGGGTGTCCTCTCATGTTCAAGTCACTGCTGCTAACGGGGTCCTCCAACGACTCCTCCCTTCCCATGTCCATAGCTTTGAGTTTCGGATCATTCCCAAGGTCCAACACCAGCCCTTTTCGTTTTGCTCACTTTTCTGTTTTTATTGGCTTTAAAGTTTTCAGCTTTAAACCGTTAGGATGACAATGAATAATACCTCGTTCGGTGGGACAAAGTCCCAACCTTTATGGAAATGGCAAAACTTTGTTTGGGAGGGTACGAAGTCCAATTGGTCTAGAGCCCGGGTTTAGGCAACCTGCCTATATTTTATTTGAACAAAAAAGTTTTATTTTAAGGTAAGTAGATGGAGTTTTGAGGTTTGCCTGGTGCAAGTGTTGATTTTGCTTCTTTTCTGTAGACTGGTCTCTTCAATTACTGTGAATTATCCACTGGTTTGTTTGAGCTTCTCTTGTTTAATGGGAAATGGTGAGGAATCAACTTTTTTTTTTATTGCGAAACGGGTTGATCACTAATTTTCCAGGGCTTTGTTTTAAGTTTATTTCCATTTATTGACTTACTCCGGAGCTTGGAACCAACAATGAATGATCAATGTTTTCCGTGAAACCAGGATGTCTGTGGTGGGCAGAGTTGCTTTCGGGTACAAAGTTATAACCAGTCAAGCCGTAATGGACCCGAGATAATGTATGTAGTTTGGATTCTTGCTGAAGAGTAGAGGTGCATAGCCTTTTCTGCTGTTTTCTTTTTTCTTTTAATGGTTTTGATATCATGATCTGAGGACTTCTGGATGATCGTGCGGAGTTTGATCCGATCATCAATTAGTGGTCAATTTCTTCACGAATTCATATTAATGACTGAAACCAATCCATCTCTTCACTGGGGTTGCCTTGGAATGGGGAATCTGGTAAAATATCATTTTCATCTTCTATGTATCATGATCGAAGACGAACTTGTGTGAAAAAAGAAAAGATTGGTGTGACTATGTCGATAAAAGTTAGCATACGTTATATACTTTACTTGGGTATGATAACTGTGGCATTCATTGGCCAGGAAAGAATGTTATGTTAGGAACAATCTGCAATTTATTGGTCTTTCAAATATGTTATTGTTGTGTTTTTTTTCTTATATAGGAAGATTATATGTCAATTTACCACATGGTTAGTAGGTAATTTCAATGACCAAATTGGAGAAAGTTGCATGTGTTGTTACTCTCTGGACTTTTGGCTAGTTCAGTGAATAGTCTTTCTATCATTCTTTTGTTTTTCCTCATTCCTTGGTTCCATTTTTCAATCTTTGAAGGCTAACAATAGCCTGGGATTTTATTGAAGGTGCCTACTATAGCTTCTAACGTTAAGCAAAAGTGTATTCTTTTCAGCATAAAAGGTACCACGGCAGTGGAAATAGTTTCTGGTCTCCATTGGTACATAAAGTACTACTGTGGCGCCCATATATCATGGGACAAAACTGGTGGTATCCAGATTGCAACAATTCCCGATTCGGGATCGCTACCACTTGTGAAAGCTGGTGGTGTAACTGTCCGACGGCCAGTCCCGTGGAACTACTACCAAAATGTCGTTACTTCCAGTTGTAAGGGCCAAGTCTTGATCTTGTTTCATCATCTAGGACAACGGAATAGTAAAGTTTAGTTGGCTCTTATGAAACACTTTTAATCTGCAAAGTCATCTCGTCTTCTTGGCCTTTCCAGACTCCTATGTTTGGTGGAACTGGGAAAGATGGGAGAAGGAAATAGATTGGATGGCTCTACAAGGAATTAATTTGCCTCTGGCATTCACCGGTCAAGAATCCATTTGGCAAAAAGTTTTCATGGTAACTAATTACTTGCAGACCACATAAACAGTTTTACTTGATTCCAAGAGTTTGAGATGACGGAAGAGCTACTTGGCATGCCTCTTGCAAATTTGCTTACTTGACCGGTTCATTTTGATTTACAGAAATTTAACATTACTAAAGAAGATTTGGATGATTTCTTTGGTGGGCCTGCATTCCTTGCCTGGGCTCGCATGGGTAATTTGCACGGGTATGTAACAGTTAATTTCATTTCTCTCCAATTGTTGTTTGCTCGCATGTTCAATGTTGAGAAGAGTAGGTGTACATAATATCAGGTCTATGTGATCTCAGGTGGGGCGGTCCACTGACACAGAATTGGCTGGATCAGCAATTGATTCTGCAGAAAAGGATACTATCCCGGATGCTGGATTTGGGCATGACTCCTGGTAGTTAAATATTAACTCGAGCCCTTGATACTGATGAGCTCACTATTATGTTGGTTCCTGATCGAAGAATTGTTTTGATTCTAAATGCATTCCTTTCGTTTTGGTATAATGTCAAACTGAACCAGCACGTTTTCATTTGCAGTGCTCCCCTCTTTCTCTGGGAATGTTCCGGCAGCTTTGCCTAAGATATTCCCTTCAGCAAACATCACCAGACTCGGAGACTGGTACCTTTCTATTTCTGTTACTGATAATGTTTTCGGGGCAGTCATTCCTTCCATTATAAAGCTTTGCGCTTCTCGTTGAAGTCAGATCACACGTGTAGTAAACTCGTAAAACTTCTTTCATTTCCTCCAACTAGGAACACTGTTGACAAAGATCCCCGTTGGTGCTGTACTTATCTTCTGAATCCTTCTGATCCATTGTTCGTTGAAATCGGGGAGGCTTTCATTAAGCAGCAGCTTGAAGGTGCAGCTTATGCTCTTTTATTTATGTCGTTTAAACTCATGATCGGAGATTCATTCTCAACTTTCATTTGAAAATGTATGCTATATTTTGCTGGAGTTAGAAAATTCCATCATCTTTTTGTCACTGATATCGGCTATCCTCTTTGCTTTCATTGCATGAAACCGATTGCAGAATATGGGGATGTAACAGATATTTACAACTGGTAAGTTTTTACGTTGTCTGTTAACACCTCTTCGAGCTAGTGCAACTATAAGTTTAATCTGATCTCCTCATCATTTAATTTTCTGGTCCTCCTCATCTTCTAATACCTTCTCTTATCATCAACTCTCGTGTATAATGCAGCGACACTTTCAACGAGAACTCCCCTCCCACGGATGATCCAGGTTACATCTCGACTCTTGGTGCAGCTGTTTATAAAGCCATGTCCAAAGGAGATAAGGATGCTGTATGGTTGATGCAAGTATGTTCTCGAGTTTTAACAATACTTATCATTTCATAGCTTCATGAGTGAAGGGGTACTCTTCAATTAATTGGGAAAAACACAAGCATCCATCATTTCCTTTGCAACAATCATATTATGATTAGCTAAGCAGCAATTTGTGTGTTTCATAGGGTTGGCTATTCTACTCAGACTCAGCATTCTGGAAGCCTCCTCAAATGCAGGTGTGAAATGCTGCATTATCTTACCAGTAAGCTTGTTCTTGCTGACAGGAGTCCCGGGTTTTACTTGAACAGTTGTCCGTGTCTTATCTTAAGCAGTTATTTTCCAAAAAGTTGGGGTTACTTTTTTTGTCATTTAAACCTTCGTTATTAAACAATACCATTTAGATGGGAGAAAGTGCACCTTTTTAATCTACGGTTTGGTGGTAATTGCAGGCACTTTTACACTCTGTTCCAGTAGGGAAGATGATAGTTCTAGATCTTTTCGCGGAAGTTAAACCAATATGGATAAGTTCTTCGCAATTTTACGGAACTCCTTACATATGGTAATTAAGATGTTAATGTTCTGTGAAGCCCTCATCTTTCAGTCTATTGCAGAATTATTCATTTTACCAACTTGAATCTATGCTAGGTGTATGTTGCACAACTTTGGAGGAAACCTTGAGATGTATGGCTTACTGGATTCAATATCTTCAGGTCCAATTGATGCTCGAGTCAGCGAAAACTCAACTATGGTATGCCTTGTCTTTGGAATATTATCGTCATGCTTCTTATGCAACCAGCAATTACTTGCATTGACAACTCACTGCCATAATTTGTTAACTCTTATTATTTCAGGTTGGTGTTGGCATGTGCATGGAAGGGATAGAACATAATCCTGTTGTTTATGAGTTGATGTCGGAGATGTCATTCCACAGCAACAAAGTCCATGTTCTGGTAACTTTTGGATTCTCATTTCCATAACAAGCATACCTTTCAGTCCAATTATGGCGTACATCCACTGCCTACAAAATACAGTTAAATTTCATTTCATTTGGTGGTTGGCATACTATGTAGTTGCTGTTGCTTCAATAATCGTGCCTCGTATTTGATAATTTTGCAGGACTGGTTGAAAAGCTACACTCACAGAAGATACGGGAAATTAGTGTCTCGAGCGGTAGCAGCATGGGAAATTCTTTACCGTACTATCTACAACTGCACAGACGGGATTGCTGTATGTTTTCTCCCTAATCACAATCTTTGGGTGCTTCACTTTGTATAAAACCTATTTTAGAGTCTCCTCGGCATATAACATGAGTGACGCACTTGTAATCTCACTTGTTTGTTCTTCATGCAGGATCACAACACAGATTTCATTGTGAAATTTCCAGACTGGGACCCATCTTTAGGTTCCGGATCCAACATTTCGAAGCATAAGGAGATGATTCTCCTCGCACAGCCTGGAGCGAGAAGATTCTTAATCCAAGAGATGAGTCCCGATCTTCCTGCAGCCCACTTATGGTATCCTGTACAAGATGCGATAAATGCTTTACGCCTATTGCTCGATGCAGGAAAGGAACTCAACGGAAGCCTTACATACAGGTGAATTACTTTATATACCGAAACTTGAACCTTTTTTGTCTCATATTCGTAGAGCATGTTGACCGCACCAAACTTTTCCTTACCTGGAAATCCGGTGCTAATTTTTGGTACGTTCTATGTGTCTTTGTTGTTTATGTCAGATACGACTTGGTCGACTTGACACGCCAAGTACTCTCCAAGCTAGCAAATCAAGTGTACATTGATGCCATCACAGCTTTTCAGGGGAAGAACGACGAAGCTCTGGTTTTCCATAGTGGAAAGTTTCTAGTGCTTATAAAGGACATTGACGTCCTCCTTGCTTCCGATGATAACTTTCTTCTCGGACCGTGGCTCGAAAGTGCCAAACAATTGGCAGTTGAACCTAGTGAGAGAAAACAGGTGAGAACAAATGTCCTTTGGGATATAAGCTGTATTCCCATCATAAATGGAGTGGGCTAGTGGTTTTGCAAGAAATGTCTGGCCAACCTTCCTGCAAAATACATTTTCTTAACAGCAAACACGGCGTTACTAGATAAAAATCTAGTGTTAATTCCAACAATTTCTTCCTGGCGCTCTGCGACAGTAGAACGAATCTAACGTGCAAGTGGTCGCTTATCTGCTATATTTTGACCTCCCCTCTGATGTATGCATCAGAATTGAAGTGGTTTTTTGTTGGATTCTTTCAGTATGAATGGAATGCGAGGACGCAAGTGACAATGTGGTACGATACGACGGCTACCATTCAGAGCAAGCTTCATGATTACGGTAAGCCAAATCTGAAGCAGTCCACACAGTTTGTTCTAAGCATGATTAGACATCAACTCTTTTTTCTCTGTTAGCTAACAAGTTCTGGAGCGGGTTACTAAACGACTATTATCATCGGCGGGCTGCAACGTACTTCGATCAGCTGATCGGTAGCTTACGCAAGAACGAGAGGTTCAAGCTGGAGGCGTGGAGGAAAGAATGGATAGCTTACTCTGATCAATGGCAAGCAGGCACTGAGCTATATCCAGTGAAGGCCACAGGAGATCCCTTCACTATCTCAAGCTCATTGTATGATAAATATTTTGGTTGATTATGTGCATTTCTGTGGAGAACAGTTCGTTACTCGAAACTTTCCCACTCTTGTAGGAGTAACAAAGTTTATGCAGCAAACTCAGGTTTGGCTGATTTAAATTAGCACTCTGCTTACATTTTCCTTCTTATAGACCCCACTCTTTATTCTTTAAGTAGAAGTACCCTTAAAAAAAATTAGGTAGAAGTAGAATGCGCATATTGTTTACCATCTCTGGCTCTGTAGTCTGTAGTCAATCTCAAATAGTCCATTGTAGTTGTGACTCCCTAAAATACTAAGAGGGAATAGCGGGATAATTGCTATTGTAAAGTCTAAAATATAAGTGTACAAACTACAAACTGTAGACATAATTACTCAAAAATAGAAAAATACACAAAATTATAGAGACCATCATACTTCATAGTTATAATTAAAACAATCAAGTGCTAAGAGATTCCAAATAATGATGTGTTAAGTTACCTATATGCCCTTGGTTAATAAATGAACATTTAAAGAATTAGGGGCATAGTGGTCGCTTAACAGATATTTGGCAGCTAAAGCACCTACGACTGCAACTATCCGTAGCATTTATCAGTAGTGTAGTGTAGACTACAGAGATCTGTGGTATTAATAGGAGCTGATGAATACTATCTGGAAGCAGGGAAGCCTACCTGCATTGCCACATCGTCTTCTCAAATTCTTCCGGTTGGATAAACCAATTGGTAAAGTTCGCAGCAATCACCGAGAGTACGTCACGGAAATCTGCAGCAGTGAGCTTCTCAGGTTTAGCAGCTGCACCTATATTTGTTTCGTTGCATCTTCCACGGGCTCTCGTGGGTCCGAACATCTGAACCGTCCCCGTCATTGACCACATCTGTGAGGTTTTCGTTGGTACCTAAGCTTGAAACCTTTGCAGGTTCATCTAGTCATAAGATCACCTCGGGGATGCCAAGTTTGCGGGTAAGGTACGACTGGGTATATAAGTCGCACTTGTGGAGATTCGGAACAGTTTCAGTCTGAGCCAGGCTCAATGAAGCTAATAAGGGCTCTAACAAAAGGGCTTCGTCGCTCTCGGTTTTCTTCTCTCCCTCTTTTCTCATTTCTTCCATTACTAAATTGCTCGTCTCAATACCTATCAACATGATCAGGAAAAACATAGATAAGAAAACTAAGTTGATAACTTCAGTTGACTAAGTTCCAAGTGATAATTGTCGCTAACCTGCTAGGTATCCACCATGGACGTAACCATTAAACCTTTCACTAGTATGCTCCCCCGTGAAGAAGACACGACCTATTGGAGCCTGGTCAAAAAAACAAATAGGAACTACTTAAAACATCATATACATGTTCTTCGAGAAACCAACTTCGGCTAGCTAAGTTGGGCCACGAACCCTCGATTCAAAGAAACACGATTAAATTTAAAATTAGGAGAATTCGGTTTATTAGGTAGTTGATAATGTTTCTGCAAGGACAAAGAATACTCGACGAAAATGACCGATATTTTTGCCTAACTTAGTGGTGTGATGCTTTTAGTTACCTATTTACATAGATAAATGTAGTGGTTTTATGCACAATTTGCAATTCTTTTGTGGTGGGTAATAAGAATTTACTCCCAATTTTTTTTCTTCAAATTAATTAATTACCTTGATGTCGAGGACAGCTTGGTTATTTGAGATCATGGGATAATTGCTATAGCAGCCACGTTGGAATCTGTTGTTCCACCAGCGGGGCACAAGTATATTGTTGGCACTTGGTACGTTGGGGCCAAACATGTCCCTGAGTACTACCATTGCCTCTTGCAATGTCTCCTCGTCCGACTGACCTTCGACGCGTTTAGATTCACCATTCGTCAACGTCACGACCAGAATATTCGATCCGGGGTAGGCATTTTCCATGCTCTGATTCATTCCACAGCAAACAAATCAGCAATCAAGTTAAATAAACCAGTGAAAATGACAGATAATGAGATCTCAGGTTGCAACCGATACAGAGCCCACGACCGAAAGAAGTTCTATAACCGGCGAATCCAGTCAATAATGGAGACGAGAAGTTCCAAGTTGTTGACAAAGAGTTGTCAATGCAAAATGACAGAAACAAACATAAGCAATTAATTGAAAAGTTCCTAGGCCCCTACACTACCTTGCAAGGCAGGCAACAGAAATTTCTATTTATGCAGCAAATCATTATGGAAGAAGTTGAATCCAGGGGACCAACACAAGGAAGCTGTAACAAGACAAACATCAGTGGTGTATCTGGTCCAAGAGAAAATAACATGACCATTTTCCTTAATGGTTATATGCAACCAATCGAAATGACAGGAAAAGTGTAAGAGATCGAATCAAGAAGTTTCCGATGTGAAATTAAACGAAATGACGTGGTACATGCACCACGTGCTACATTTAATGTGCAGCTGCAGTATATTGAAGATATTAATATATCAGTACTGCAAATTTTGAAGTTAGAAATCTAATCTTATTATGGGATGGAATTGGCAGAAAATATCAAGAGAATTTTGCTCTTCGGAACCAAATTTGGCAAACAAATTGATGCAGGCATAAAACTGTAGCATGCTTGATTAAAGACTTATCGAATAGCCGAGACATATTTGTGCATACAAAACCAGTTCGTCTTGAGCCTAATTGACTTGTACAGCAGAAAAGAGAACATGTGAAGGTAACAACCAACCTGCCAAAATGTGTAGTATCCTCTGCGCTCATGAGCATAGATAAAGAACTCCTTATCGGGACCACAAGGCCAGAATTTGTATGGAAACTTCAAGAAAATCTTTGTGTATACCATCACATCACATCTTTCAATGGCTTCAGTTTTCCACCTCTGCATTATTATCATCAATCTTATAAGTCAATTATTATCCAGCAGTGCACAGATATACTAAGCACAACCATGCTAAATGCAAGCCAGCTAAGCTTCTTGAAGATGGACCATATAATCACATCAAACTGAGAACATTATGCAGACCATGAAAAAATATGGCATATACTGTAGAGATTACCACATTGCTAGTTTCCCGTGTGATAAGTCTGTTAACAAGTGTAAAAAATCCGCATACTCGTTATCTTGAGGTTTTGACAAACTGCTACAAAGTAGTTTATCATGTTAAAATCTTTATATCCAACCCACAATCTTAAACAAAAAATAAGTTAGTTTTTCATACTTATAAACGAGTCCATTGGTAAGATATGATAATCTCAATACGCTCAAAAGGACATGAAACAAGTAGGAGAAAATATAAATGTGTAATCTCAATACTTTGGATCATTAATCAATAAGAAACACCAGTCCAACCCCATGCAACAGCCAGCAACAACTGTACAGCTGTTGTAGGATGGAAAGCAATTATTGAACACGGAATAACATATTCCGGAAGCTATTGGAAGAGCGCGAGGTAGGTAGCATTAAGCTGTCATGATACAGTAATTTACTTAGCAAGAAGGGACAAATTTCGTTTTTGGGAAAGACTCTGCAAGCATTATTAAAGAAATAAAAAGCTGTCACACTAGAGGGAAAATGTTCTTAAAGTCATCCAGTAGCATCTGGGTTATCAATACTATGGATCATCACATGTATCGTAAACCACGGTTTTTTGTCGTTCCAAATGATTAGATTAATTCATTTTTGCTTGTCCACCTCCACTCAAGTATTTAATTTGATGGACCAGTCGGCCAGAAAAATGAATCTACAAATCTGCAAACTTCTATAATATAGGGACCAGTTCCCCACAACCTAATATGTCACACCTCGTCCTCCGAAGCCCGCTAGACATACAAGGAGGTGCGATACGCACGAACAATTCAACAATATACAATTATATCAAGGAAGGAAAACGACATTAAAGTATAGAGCAAGTGTATTAAATTAGAAACGGAAGTAAAGGAGTTGCAATAAAATAACAGAAGAGAAGACGTACGGGCAACGGAGGCCTGAAGGAGATGAGGTCACTTTGTAGAACACCAATGCTGACAGACAAAATCAAATAATTGGCTTCGTAGACGCAACCATCCTCTGTTTTCACTACAACACCGTTTCTCGTGTGTTGCAATTCCCTAACAACCTGCACCAAACCAATGCACGACATAATATAAAATTTTATGCACTCTCTCCTAAAATCATAAACATAACTCGTAAAAATTAAAGAGTAAAGTTGTTTAATGTTGCGGTAACCTGGCACGGTAAATTCTGGCAATTAGAAAATCAATACATGATGTTGCGGGAAAACAGATGCAGTGATCATAAATGGGTTTGCATGGATGACCAGCTGTTTCCAACCGGAAATCTCAAAGGTGACTAGAATTTTGAGGGTTACAAAGCTTCATGTCCTTCGAAATAAATAACTTATCGTTCAAGTCTTAAGAATAAAAAAAAACGTTATTTAATAATGAATACTAAGCAGAAAAAAAAGCTAATTGACATTTTGAACATGGAACAAATGCATACACTTGTAAACTGATCCCGAGTCAGGGGCACTCATGATTTGGTCGAAGAAAGTAAATGGTTGGACCCGAATTTGTGAACGCATTTGATTCAATAATTAACCACTCATGAAACAAAGAAAAGGAACAGAAATGAAATGGAAAGGTCTCAAATCATATGGAGCAATACTGGCCCAATTAAAATAATTCAAAATCGTCATAGCCCACATGCTTGGATTCAAATTGGAAAAAAGGTGGACTGAAAAAAGAAATTAAATCAACACAATCATGTTCAGCCCTATGATCATGTGTAGCACGTCAAAACTATTAAAGTGATAATAAACTTAAATTTACTTAAAAAAATTGAAGTTCAGATTTTATCAACGTAAAACATTTATTGATAGAATCACCCATAAAATGCATTTTTTACAGGAACAATATTTTAGGGAATGTCTCAATTAGTTAACTAACAGCAAAAGGGTGGTCACTATCAATCAATCTTAACTTTCCCAATCTCCCCCACCATTATTCCCAAATCATGATTTTGTCCCCGTTCGTTTTCGATTAGTGATTGGACGAAAGAAAAGAAAGCAACTTAATTTACCTTATTGAGCTTGAGACGGGAGTCCAAGATTTTACCCTCCGAGGTAAAAAGAAAGCTCTCAGCCATCTTGTACAGTAAATGTTCATAACCCCTCTCATCAGCCACCAGAAATTCCCTTTCACCAAAGTCCACATAAGTTGAAATCGGCTCTACTTCTGTCAGACGCACACACGTGACAAAATATATTTAAAATAAAGCATTCTAACTCAAAATAACATAAATCTGACTTTGACTCGGGATATAAACCAAAAAAAAAATATTACAAAAGAGGGAGTTAAAACACGGACCTGCCATCTCAAAGTCGTGGAGAATGAAGTCAATGGCCAATTCTAACGGAGTCTTCGGTCCACTAGAGAATAAGTACATACGCATTTACTTTGAGGTCCAAAACTCAAATAAATATAAGCAAAAGGACCTTATAGCAATAAAAAAAGAAACCGAGAGGAATTATGTAATTTACCAAGGTGGTTCCAGCATTAATTGAAGGCCAACATCACGCAAGCTGGCCTCTTGGCTCCTCAGTGTGTCCTTCGCCGACTCCACCGCTTTCCTGTACGAATCAGCCGCCACCCCGCTTGGAAAAATCTCCCCTCTGCCCCCCATCACAAATTCAATTTTGATCTAACTTTACAAAATTAAAATTGATAATGTCCATTATAAGTTACTACATTGCGAATACATAGAATTACACCCGCCGAAATTAAATTATTTTAATATCTCGTAATTTGAACTATTTTTTTTTTGGTCAGTAAAATGTAATTTGATCTATTATTTTCACAAACCAATAAAAACACCCATTTTTCCAACATCTTTTCCCAATTACGTGAAAAAGAGGTTACTAGGTGTAATAAAATAATTAATGTGCATGATAACAATCAGATTGTTTTAACTTAAGGAATACAATATAAACTTTTCAAATTATGTAAATTATGTTATTTTGTAAAGACATTTAACCTGGTCACAAAGAATTATTTTTAATTATAAACATAGCATCGGAATAATAGCGTGTGTTGCAAGAAAATATTTTTTTCCATAATTTGGAGATTTCGTTTCCCAGGCGGTTTTTTTTCACACTTTTCCGATATGCTTGATTAAAGAAACGTTAAAAAATATTTTCCGTCGAAAAAAAATGTGTACCTTCGATCATAAATATTGTAGCGGGCATTGCTATAATCGGAGAACTTGGTGCGGAGACCGGCGCGGTTGGCGAGGTCCCAGACGGGGTTAGACTCCTTCCCGCCGACGCCGGCTATCCACCCGGCGCCGAGTTCGACGGAGACGCCCTCGAACGTCTCCTTCTTAATCCGGCCGCCGACGTGGCCCGTCGCCTCCAGGATCACCACGTCGTCTATCCCATTCTCCGCAAGCGCCTTCGCCGCCGATATCCCTGAGAAACCAGAAAAGTTAGTTACGGAGAATGCGCGCACTCACCGAATCTGACGTAACCGTCGAAAAAAGGTAGAATTGAACCACGTGCGTTAATAGATTGCCGTACCGGAGACGCCCGCGCCTATTATGATGACGGAGGAGCGAGAAGTGGTTGTCGTCATGAGAGAGAGAGAGAGAGAGAGAGAGAGAGAGAGAGAGAGAGGAGGAGGAGGAGGTTAATTGTTTCTAGCGAGGGAGAGGAAGGTGTGTGTATATATATAGGAGTTTATTTTTATTTACTAATTTTGATTTTAATCGAATTATAACTTTTAAAAAATCGGAAAAGTTGGAGGTTGGATGGGGATCCTAACTAACTAAATGGCAAGTTGTTGTGGTATAGTTGGAGTTTTGGATCGTGCGAGTGAAAAGATAATTAATTGGACGGGAATTGACCCGGGGACGCGTATTTGGACCCGGGATGGTAACTAAATGCACTTGCCGGGAATATTCCTTTCTTTTTTCTCCTACGTTTCACGTATTTTTGTAAGGTTATTCTCTTGCCAGTCATGTGTATGCGTGGCCAATTCGTAGTCGTAAATATTTATACAAATGCTAACAAATATTTAAATAGAATTAGTAAAATTTTCAAAATATTAAAAATGTAACAGTGCAAAGTTTTGGTAGTGATAGTTTCAATATTAAAAATTTTTTTGTATAAGTAATGAATTGCATAATATCACTATCAATTAATATAAACCAAGATTGCTAGTCGGTAAAAACGTTTTATTTTGCAATTGTTTTACCTCTAATTTTCTTATCATTCTGTCTTTAAGCCAAGAGATGGAAATTAGTTTTTATTAACGTGGAAATTTTGATGGTTGGTTCAAAAAGGAATGTTATTATCTGTTCGTACATGAAACCTGATCTAAACCTCTGAATAAATTATTAATAACTATTTTTTTTTTACTTTTTTACAAATTTTTCAAGTCAATCTAAACCGTACATATTGTAACTCATTAATTTTAATTTTTTATTTAAAATTATTATGAATATTGCATCATAACAATCTTACCAAAATTGTGGGATCGTTTGAGTTAGACAAAATTGATATTTTATTATTATCATAATAGTATTTCTTTATATTCAAAGAAACAAGATTTTTTAGTACTATTCACACAAAAATTACAAATTTGATATTTTATTTTTTATAATTACTAAATTAGTGTCCACATGATATCCAAAGTATTTTTTCTGTGAAAAAATCAATATCTTATTTACTCATGAATTTTTTTTATTTATGACTCGATCAATTATCTAATATCTATTAAGAAAATTGGTTAGACCAATTTCTATCCATAAATTCAGATTTTTATTTTACAAGTCATAAATTTTTTTTTTTGCAAAATTTTGTGTCAACTGAAATAGTTGTATATTGCTTGATTGTATTGTGTACATAGAACTCTACATTTATACAAGATGCAAGTGTATGGAGCAAGGTACACAACTAAGGTAATCTGTACATGTTTGGGAAAGATAATATCTTGGCAGTAATCGTAGAGATTGTGACTGTGATTGTGTCCAGCTGTGACTGTGATTGTGATCGTGGTAAATAAGGTAAGTGTATCTCCTTTACGCCCCCGCAAGTTGATGGTGGGCCACCGTCAACTTGTTACGAAGCTCTTGGAAGCGTTTCTTTGGCAACAGCTTTGTTAGGGTGTCAGCGATCTGGTCCCTAGTGGAAATGTACTGAACGTGAAGACCGCCGGATGCCACCTTTTCATGGACGAAGTGAAAGTCGATCACCATATGCTTGGACCGAGAGTGAAAGACTGGGTTGGCTGAGAGGTATGTGGTGCCCAAGTTGTCACACCACAAGGTTGGTGATGTACGACAAGGCTGCTGGATTTCTTTGAGAAGGGATTGAAGCCATAATGCTTTAGATGCAACTGTCGCAAGTGCCCTATGTTCAGCTTCAGTGCTTAAAAGAGACACAGAACGTTGTTTCCATGATAACCATGAAATCAGATTGGCGCCGAGAAAGATTGCGTATCCTGTAGTTGACTATCTCTCAGTTGGATTATTTGCCCAATCCGCATCACTGTAACTATTAAGACAGACAAGGTTAGATGGTTTTATAAGGAGTCCGTGGTTAGCTGTACCTTGGAGGTAACGTAGTATCCGTTTCCTAGTCCTTAACAAAGAAATCATTGCCCACAAATTCAATAACAATGTTATTATCTCGGGTTAGTGCACTTAAGGACACAAGATTAGTACGTGAGTCCAGGACATAAAGCACATTAGATAGAGATAACGATGATCTAGGTAAAGGAAATTTTGTAGATCCAACATGAGATATAGGGAGTGATTTTCCATTACTAAAGGTCACTTCTTATGTGCTAACATATTCTGAGTGAACCGGTAGGTTGGACAGGTCTGAGGTCAAATGATGCGTGGCCCCGAAATCTAACACCCACGGAGAGCCACTTGGAGATGTTGCATAATGGGCCTGCGTGCCTGCTGACCGACTTGGCCAGAACAATTGGACTTCTTTGATACATGACCGTAACTTAGGCAGTTGTAGCATTGGACTTCTTGGTCCATGGGCTGGACAGAATTGGGCCCAGCAATTGTACGCCTTGATATAGTGCCTCCATGGTTGAAATTTCCTTCGAAATTTCCTTCTCTTCTAGCATAGTGGCCATGCCCCTCACGACCACCCCACTTATCGCCTTTGCCACGACCTCGGTACTGGCTGTTGTGCCCTCCTTGACCACCTCGCCCACTGCTATCGGTCCGAGCATAGTTGGCCGCCAATGCAAACGAGTTAGCTTGGGCATCGGTTTTACCGAGGAGCATTTCTTCACTTAGTAAAAGGGCATAAAGCTCCGATAGGGCAATTGAGCAAGCAAAGGGGAGATAGCTCTCATCGAGCCCAGAAAGGACGCGATCAACAACGTCAACTTCAGCAACTGGGTGCCCTAGGGCGAACAATTGATCTTGGATAGATTTGGCACGAAGCAGGTACGTGTCGATGGATTCAGCTTCTTTCTTCAATGAATAGAGGGCCTGCTTGAGACGAGTAGCATGTACACGTGAGCCGCTGCCATAAACCTTGGCAAGGCAGCCCTAGAGGTCCATTGTTGTCGTACAGCCAATGACCTGTGGCATCACAAATGCTGATACTGAATAATTCAGCAAAGTAATAACTTTTTGGTCCTCCTCATACCACTTTTCATATGTCAGATTGGGCACAGGAATGTCACCTTCAACTGCAGCGGGATTGGTTGGTGGTGGTACTGGCTTGGAGCCATCAACATGGTGAAATAACCCGTAGCCACGTAGCATCGGCTCGATTTGAGCCTTCCATAGCAGATAATTGCCTGCGTGGAGCTTGTGTGGAAGGTGGTTGATTGGGATTCAGAGTTGTTCATCAAAGTGGGCCATTGTTGAAATAGAGGGAAGAAAAAAGGGATCGAGGGTATGAAAAAATCTCTTTAGAGACAAGGCTCTGATATCATGAAATAGTTGTATATTGCTTGATTGTATTGTGTACATAGAACTCTACATTTATACAGGATGCAAGTGTATGGAGCAAGGTACACAGCTAAGGTAATATGCACATGTTTGGGAAAGATAATATCTTGGCAGTAATCGTAGAGATTGTGACTGTGATTGTGTCTAGCTGTGACTGTGATTGTGATCGTGGTACATAAGGTAAGTGTATCTCCTTTATCTACAAATACACAACGAGATGAATGATTTATGGATATTTTTCTCCATCTCATAAGCAAAAAAATCCGAATATAATCAAGCAAAGATAAAGAGGCATCCAACTTTACTCACATAATTTTTTATGATCCAAATTTATATGTTTAGATTCTATAATTAATTATGAATAATTTGTCTATTGTTATATTTTTTAGTATAAATATTTATGTATATGTTATTAATCTATCGTAAACAAAATTTTATTTTATATTACTTAAAAATTCAGAAATTGATAAAATCACTCTTAAAAAAATGTATTTTGTCATGTCATTATTTTTTACAAATGTTAATATTTTGTTAATTTTTATTTGAAATTCTATTTATTTTATTATTAAACAATTGCATTATTTACCATGAGTGCGATATTGTATTGTGATGCTTGTTATGTGCTATTTTGTTGTATTTATTTTACTTTTTAAGTAGGTTTGAGATGAAGAGGAGTGACAAAGAACATATCTTGCAAGATGATGATATTTTTGAACATGGGTTAGCTGAAAATTGGGATTGTGATGATGCTTTAGAATAAAAAAACTCATTAAACACCATCTAATGAGTATGGTTAACACGAAAAAATGCAAGTATTATATGACTCCAAATATGGAAATATTTTCTGATGATTGATAAAGTCTTACAACATTATACTCGAAGTTTGATATGACCTTAAAGAAAAAGTAAATGCGTAAAAAAATCATTAGGAGATCTAGTTTCGTGAACGAGAACCATAAACTTTCTTAATTCACAAGGTATTTTATTTTGAAATTGAAAAATTAAGTAATATTTGTATAATTTTATTTTTTTAAATACATGAAAATTAATTTAGTTTATAGATGAAAATCGATCAAGAGTGATTTTTTAGATCGATAAGTGGATGGTTGATCAAGTCGCAATAATTTTTCTTTAGTAAATAAGACATAAATTGTTTTTCCGTAACTTTGTCGGTGATTATGTTTTCGGAATTTGGTAGTCACAAGTAATTTTTTTGTGCCTTGGTTCATGTAAAAAAAAGTTGACATTCAAAGTGGATACTAATTTGATAATCTAAAAAAAATATAACTCCAATTTTATAATTTTTAATAAATAATAATACCATTTAAAAAAACAAAAAGTATTTCATCAATCTCCTTTCATTTACCCGTTTGTTTTCAAAGACTCATTTCACCGCCAGACTTGTGACAAACAACGATACTCTGTCTTGCCGCACGTGGCAATCATTTTTGACACTCTAAAGGCGGCACTTTACTAATTTCTATTTGTCAAATTGATAAAAGTTTTTATTGCCAGACTGCCGGTCAATTGTTGGCTCCTTTCAAAAATATATTTTTTACGTTAATCAGAAAAAAATATATCTATACCCCTAAAAAGAATATATTTTTTAATCCATATAGAAATGGTACATTCATTGAAGCGGCTACATAAATGTGTTAGTAGGTCAAAACAATCACTTGATATCATTTCTCTGAATGTTTATGAGATTTCTAATCATGAAGGTTTGTGTCCATCACAGATTGGCCGTAGTTTTCATCCCATTGATGACTCATATACTAATAATGTTTTTTAGTACTTTGTAGTTTGGTATTTTTTTTGATTTATTACATGGTGATTTCATTTTTTTTAAGGACAGAAATTTCTCAATTAATATTTTAGGTGACAAAATTTTAATCATAATAATTTTTTTTTTTTTTTTTTTTTTTTTTTTGTCAACTGATGCCATTGTATATGATCACATCTTTGACGCGCCATTTTTGCTCTCTTCGATTGCTCTTACTTGAAGCGAGACCCTTTCGTTCTAAGCAGGAGTTCAACCATGTTGCATGGCTGGGTGACTCACTTTTCAGGATTTAACATGGTATTTGAGGACGGGACCATCCACGGTAGCACCATTTGCCACATCTTAAAGCCTCACTTTTGTGACATATTTTTCTCAAATTTGCACTTTTGGTAATTAAATACATATTAAAATGTGAATTTGAGAAGACTCGTTAAGTGACAAAATTTTCGGAACATTTAGTTTGCCAGGAATAAAATAATTATCAAAGAGAAAAACTAGAATTATCACATATTCAATCTATGATCATGCAAAGTGCAATGGAATGGATGGCGTGGTCAAACTTTCTGTTTGGGTGTTCTGAATTTGAGCGAGCCGATGTCACAAATTGATTAGAAGGTGCATGGAACTTCTCGTGTTGGATCTTAGACAAAATTTGCCTTCCGTTTTTCTTGTTCTCTTACCTTTGTTCCACATTCTCAGAAGGTTGTGGCCGACTGGGTTAGTAGATATTGAAGACTGAATATTCTGTTGATTGTGTCTAAGCACCCTCTTGAACTTGTTGTATTTCTATAAGTCCCTCTCTAGGGTAGTTTTCTCTCTCTAGAGGTCTTCAACGGTTTTTTCCTTCTTTGTCACGTTCGCCGCCTTGGTTTCATAACCCACCAACACACGTAACTTCTTCTGTCGACGACGATTACGATCAGATCTCCTTTTCACGATACAGTATATTCAGTAGGCGATCAATAAGGCACCCTGGTACACGGTTTCGATAGGGGGGCAGCGTTCTTTAGTGGATCGCTTACAGGGACAGAACACTTGGCTGTTAGGGTTTGCTCCCATGGCCAGTTCGAGTAAGGACACTGGGTCGGGGCGACATCCATTGACACATCGGATTGACGATGAAGATGATGATGCGCTAGATCTCCCAATCGATCTTCAGACGGCTTCAAACGTTGGGAGCATTCAAATTGTTGGGAAAGTGTGTACGGAGAAAATGATCAATAAGGATGCTTTTCTGACAATGATGCAAAATTTGTGGCGCCCCCGTTATGGAATGGAAGGAGCGGCTCTTGGAAGGAACTTATTCCTTTTTAAGTTTCAAGATAACCGAGATGTCCAAAGAATCCTGTTGGCGCAACCATGGATCTTCGAACGTTGCATGGTTATTCTCGCTACAGTACCGGAGACCATGCAACCCGGGCAGGTACCGTTATTCCATATACCCCTCTGGATTCAAGTTCATGACCTTCCGATGGGCGGATATGGGATAGAAGTTGCAAGAGTGATTGGGGGTATGCTAGGAGAATTCATAGGGTGGGACGAGGCAGAGGATCTTCGGGGAGTATACATGCGAATTAGGGTTTGTTGGGATGTTCGGAAAAACCTAATTTGTGATAGGAAAGTTCGATTTCGGGACGGGACGAAAGTGACAGTGCAATTTAAGTACGAGAGATTGGGTTCGTTTTGCTATAAGTGTGGGGGACTAGATCACATTGAACGAGATTGCGATTCTGATAATGGAGACGAGGTTCTTACCTCCCTGAACCCACCATTTGGCTCTTGGTTACGTGCCCCCCCTAGGAAACCTGTTATGGTATCTTCAGAGGGCAAGGCACAACGTAAGGAGACAGGGGATAGGCTATATGGTCGACTGCATGAAAAGGAATCAGCGGCTTCGGAAGTGGTTATTGACACTGGGGACACTCATGCGGTGGATGCAGTGCAACAATCTCTGAATCAGGTGATGCTACTACCGGATGGGTTATGTCAGAATCCAGGAAGCTCGGAAGGACGATACATCCCACCACCATTAAGGAATAGGAATTTGAATGGGAGCAATAATAGAGATATCCCGATAAGGGTCTCGCATAGGTTAAATGAGAAAACAAATGTTGGCGGGGTATGGAGGTTTGTGCAAGGGCCGGATTGTCCTGGGATTGATAAACATAAAGGCATATTCATTATCGCTCCCGAGACTCAATCTAATTATAATGCCCTTGGGTTGATGATGGAGGATGTCCAGCCTACACTAGAGCACAACGAGAACCAACTTCAGGTATTAAGGTCAGCGACGGGCTCAATTTCGGAGGTAACACCCAATGAGAGGTCCGACCGGGAGACACTTGAAGGAGAGGGTGAATCTAGGTTCGGACAGGAAGGAAATCTAAGAGGCAAGAAATGGAAAAAGTTGGCAAGGGAAGTTCCGGTCACTCCGGTCAGTTTGGAGACAGCGTTAATAACACATTTAGGAGGAAAAAGAAAGGAAACAACGGAAGGGAATCCAGACTCTACTGTTAGCAAGCGAATGAAGCATGCTTTAGGGAGCGCAGATGACCTTTACTCTTCGGCGGAGGCTGCGAGGCAGCCCCGCCGAGCGCAATGAATATCCTTGCATGGAACTGCCGTGGGTTGGGGAGTCCACGGGCGGTTCGGCGACTTAGCAGGCTAGTCAAAGCCTGTAATCCCAGGGTGACGTTTTTATCAGAGACCAGGTTGAAGGAAGACGAAGCGGAAAGACTAAAATGGACATTGGGTTTTGAGTGTGGGATCTTTGTTGCATGCACAGGTGAAGGACGGGCTCGTAGCGGAGGCTTAATCCTACTATGGAGACGGTCATTGGAGGTACATTTATCTTCTTACTCTCTTCATCATGTTGATGTCACGATAGTACAGGAGCATACTTGGAGGTTGACAGGAATCTATGGTTGGCCAGTAGCGGTGGAGAGACACAAGACTTGGTCTCTTTTACGAACGTTGAATGGTCAGATGTCGTTACCTTGGCTCTGTCTGGGAGACTATAATGAGATATTATCTATGTCAGAAAAGAGGGGGGGTCGTATTATACCGGCAATACGTATGACAAGATTTCTTTCGGTAATTCAGGAATGTGGATTCAGGGAGATTGCACAAGGGGGAATATTCTTAACATGGTCAAATGGACAGGAAGGTATAAATGCTGTGGACTGTAAACTGGATCGATGCCTGGCGAATGATCAATGGTTCGAATTGTTTCCAGCTTCACGAGCGGATGCCGGCATTAGGATCGGGTCGGATCACTCCCCGATTATCTGTACTGTTCAGCGTATGGAACGAACTCAGATAGGAAAAAGATTTCGCTTCGAAACTATGTGGATGCGACACCCGGAAATTAGTGAAATGATCCAACAGGGCTGGAATGTTCAGACCGGAGAAAAGGACATTGTTAAGCAATTTGCTAACTGTGCAGCTGTCTTAAAGAAGTGGGACCGTGAGGTCTTTGGAAATGTAAGGGTCCAGACGAGAAAAATTGAGGAGGATATTAAACTATTGCAGTCGAGTCCCCTCTCCAGACTAACGAAGGAACGGCTAACTAAATGCCTTAATGAAAGAGAAGAATTACTGACACGGGAAGAGCAAATGTGGGCCCAAAGATCACGTATTGACTGGTTACGGGAGGGCGATAAAAATACAAGGTTCTTTCATACACGAGCCAAGTGTCGCCATGAGCGTAACTGGATTATGGAAATTAAGAATGAGAATGGTATCTTGGTTCAGGACTCACAGGAGATTTCAGCCACTTTCCGAAAATATTACATGACCCTCTTTACTTCCTCCCAAGAAGTTCGCGGCACTGACATAGCCAGACTTATCGAACCGACGATTTCTGCCGAAATGAATCATTCACTAGCTAAGGACTTTACGGCAGAAGAAGTAAAAATTGCTGTCTCACAAATGCATCCGACAAAAGCTCCAGGACCGGACGGGATGCCTCCAGTGTTCTTCCAAAAATACTGGAATACGGTGGGATCAGACGTGACTCGTACAGCCTTGGAGATTCTCAATGGGGGACGTGATCCTTCCAGCATCAATTCTACGATTATCGTACTCATTCCAAAAGTCAAGTCTCCTACCCACTGTGGGGAGTTTAGACCGATCAGTCTCTGTAATGTAGTAATGAAGTTGGTTACTAAAGCAATAGCGAACCGGTTGAAGGGTTTAATGAATTTTATGGTTCATGGAAACCAGGGAGCTTTCATACCCGGGCGTCTCATTACGGATATTGCTTTAGTGGGCTTTGAAGCGTTCCATTATTTAAAGAAAAAGGTGACTGGCAGGAAGGGGCTTTGTGCAATTAAGTTGGATATGATGAAAGCGTACGACAGAGTTGAATGGAATTTCCTCCAACAGATGATGAGTGCATTGGGTATTGGAAGTCGCACGGTGGAACTGATAATGAGATGCGTTCGTTCAGTCACCTATTCAGTTCAAGTAAATGGGGTGATCGGGGAACCCTTTAAGCCTACGAGGGGACTCCGACAAGGTGACCCGTTGTCACCCTATCTTTTCTTATTGGTTGCAGAGGGGTTTGGAGCCCTCCTTCGATATGCGCACAGTATCGGCACGCTCCATGGGATCAAATTGGCAAGATCTGCTCCTCCTCTCACACACCTATTTTTTGCAGACGATGCCCTACTGTTTGCTAGGGCGAGCGAAACAGAACTCCGAAGCCTTTTACAGCTTCTAGAAAGATATGAACAAGCTTCAGGCCAACGTGTCAACCTAAGCAAGAGTGCAGTAACTTTCAGCAGAAATGTCAGTGCAAGTGACGCGGAAAGATTGAGAGCAGTTATGGGAATGCGGATGGGAGGGAATGATGAAAATTATCTTGGCCTCCCGAGCATTATTGGCCGATCCAAAAAGCAAATCTTTGCTTACCTGGAAAATAGAATTCGAGATAAAATAGGAACCTGGAAGGTACGGACTCTATCTCGTTCCGGCAGGGAGGTAATGATAAAGTCAGTTCTTCAGTCCATACCTACCTATGTTATGAGTTGTTTTCAACTGCCGATCGGAACATGTGAACGCATAGAGTCTCTTCTCTGTAACTTCTATTGGGGTGGCACCAGTGGCGAGAGGAAAATTCATTGGCGTAGCTGGGATCGCCTATGCCGTTCAAAGAGAGAAGGTGGTCTCGGCTTCAGAAGACTACGCAATTTTAATACCGCAATGCTAGCAAAGCAGGGTTGGAGACTCCTAACTACACCAACATCATTCGTATCATCTATACTCAAGGCAATATACTTTCCGAGAATTCCACTTTTAGATGTGGAAGTCAATCCGAGGACTAGTTATACATGGCGTAGTATTTTACATGGCCTCCAGCTTTTGAAGAAAGGGTTAGAATGGCGGATTGGCTCGGGAACCCAGGTCAGAATTTGGGAAGATCGATGGCTCCCTGGCACCTTAGGTGGTATGCCAATATATCGATATCCGGGAAGGGATGCTCTATACTATGTCTCTGAACTTTTCCAGGACAACTATCCATTGTGGAACGAGGAGCTTCTTCATCAATACTTCTCCGAGGAGGATGTTGAACGAATTATGAATATACGGCTAAGCCCCCGACGACCAGAAGATACTCTCAGATGGCGACATTCAAAAGAAGGAGAGTATACAGTTAGGAGTGGATACCATGTTGATTTTAGTAACTGGTGGAACGAATCATCGATGGCATCAGTCCCTAACGTGGATACTGTTCTCTTGCGTATGTGCTGGAATATGGTATGCCCCCCACGAATCAAAACTTTTTTATGGCGAGCTCTTGATAATAATCTGCCGGTGCGCTCGAATCTGACTAGAAGAGGGGTCGACGTAGAAGACATTTGCCCTTTTTGTGGGACTGAATCTGAGACAACAATTCACCTTTTCTTCAAGTGCCAAGTCGCACTTCGTATTTGGCAGGAAGTGGGCATTGATATTCATCCACCTACTGTTATACAGGAACCCCAAGCCTTCCATTTCTTCTTCCTAGACCTCGAATTAACGGAATGTAGCAGGAGAGCTACGATAATGTGGTCCATTTGGAAAGTGCGAAATACGCGAGTCTTCAGTTCATCCGTGGAAGATAACATCACCGAGGAGATCGCCAAAGGTCTTCGCCTTCTTCAGGACTTCTCGGAGATTGGGAGAATTTCAAGTGGAAGTAGACATGACAGGAATGAGTGTTGGCGCCCTCCGGACTCGGGATGGTACAAAGTTAATGTTGATGCTGGAATGCATAATAATGGGGGAGGGCAAGTAGGTGTGTTGGTGCGTGATGATGGAGGACTGTTTGTAGCAGCGATGGTGAAACGTTTCAAGTATCTTCACCATCCAACTTTACTTGAGGGTCAAGCTATTCTGACGGGTCTTGAGTTTGCTCAATCCTTGGGATTACGATGGATTAATGTTGAATCAGATTGCCTTACGGTGTTAAACAAATTGGCCAGTGGCAATTCGGACCGAAGCGACTTAGGAATGATTTGCGATGATTGTCGAGCTCTAGTACCAAATTCTGACATGATTCGTTTTTCCTATGTCAACAGGGAATCAAACAAGCTGGCACATGTCTTAGCGAAGTTCCAAATCCCTCTCGACCATGAGTTAGTTGTCTTCAATTGGCCACCTGACTGCATACAAACTGGGATCGAACGAGAGGCTGCTCCATTTGATGACGGATAGTGTTGTTTGGTTGATTGGAAGACTTTGTTCGGCTGACTGTTTTTTGGACTATCTTTTTTCTTTTATTTTTATCTTCTTTGTAGTCAACTTGTGGAGCTCACGCCCAAGCAGTGTTATCGCTAGAGCGGGTTTTACCGCGGTGCACTCTTTTCCTGCTCCGGGTTTTTTCCCGAACGGGCGGGTTTTACCGGAGTAGGTTTTTAATGAGGCCGGCGGCTGCAACCTAGTTCTCGGACTAGGGGAGCTCTACGGGTGGGGGTTTGTTTGGTTTTGAGTCGTTTGTTTCTAGTAGGAAGCCGATCATTTGTCTTTGCATGCTGCTGTTTGTCAATGCAGCGTCTGTTTCTGGTTGTAACCAAAATATTATTACAATCTTCAATGAAGTAATGCACCATTTACCCGCAAAAAAAAAAAAAAAAACTTGTTGTATTTCTGACTTCGGTTAATTTTATGTAATGCACTTAGTATTTACTTTAAAAAAAAATAAGGTTGAATCTTTCATTTGATCCTGTAGAATTACGATCCTAGAACTTTTGGTGATAGTGATTTGCTCTACATGGACGCCTAACTCAGGTTATCGAGACAATGTGTCGCTTCCTTGTAATTTTACAGCTCTCTTACGAGTATATTAAATATAAATATAAACTCTACTTATTTCGAAAAAAAGGATAGTAAGAAAATCAAATTAAGTGATGTAGTATTCGCATTATCAAGTACGTATAAACCAGGGAATCATAGCACCCTATCAAAAGTAGATGAAACACGTACTGTCCATTGTTCTTTTTTATTAGTGTATGGTTCACTGTTCTAGATCTTCGATTTCTCAAAATAGAGATTAGTTCACTTACCACAAGTCATCACTTTAATTTCGTTGGTGATTCTTCGCTCAATTAAGTTCCAAAAATGCCGAACCACCTTTTTTAGTGAAATAATTCCAATTTGCCAAAGGTCCCAATCGACATTATTGAGGTGCGCTGGAATAATAGAAGATGCTTGGATGGCGATTGCGGAATAGTGCTCGTTGCCAACTCTCCAACGTGATTAGAAATTCTAACCCACGTGAGGAAGAGAATGTCAATTTTTGACCTTCCTTTCTTTTTTAGAAATCCAGTGTCGACATGTGCTCACTATTTTTTATTAACAACATGCCAGAATTTAGTACAAGTACATTGAGGTAAGCTAACTTTGTTTATAAAATCTAAATACATACAAAGGCAAAAAATAGAGTATCACACTGCATGACGTAATTAAATCATATGGATAAAGTATATTTAGAGAGGTAATTCACCACCCAATTCCTTCTCTAAATGTGTGCTGAATTTGTATTATCCAGTCTCGGTCAAAAAGTGCTTGTGCTCGATTCATTAGATTTGCTAATAAACGCTCTCCTAAAACATCATGATCGACACAAAAAAGAGTTAAGTAGGAATAGACCTCAAGAATAACTTGTCAAAAATCACACTTTTATGACAACTCAAGATACAGAATATGAGCCCAAAGCTCAGCCCGCCTCAATAATCGACCTCATCAACACACTTCACATCTTCCTCAGAAGGGAGATCACCTATAAGGTTGTTAAAGACTAGTAAAGGTGAAAGTCAAGGATCGTCCCAGAAGAGGTTCCTAACTCATTACGGACCACGGTGAAACCAAACTCTTCATTAAGTCATAAGCTTCATGGATAGGAATGGATCTAGAATGTTAGGATCCTCCTCATGCAAAAGTAGTTTTTAAAAAGGTAAAAACCATTTTTTAATCGACTAATATAGATTGATAAACTCTCTTTCCCAACGGGCAGATTAGAAAATTTACTTCAAATCTACAATATACTAGTCGGATATAACAGAAAGACACAATATTGTTTCAAACATCATGGACGAAAGTTTCATTTGTCTAAACCAATAGACTCACATTACAGTTACTTTAAACTTGTAGTTTTATCTTTTAGTTTCTAATTGAAGGGGTCAGCCCCAACAATTCGTAATAGGATTCTAGCAACAAATTGCAAGCAATAATAATCGAAATCGACACTAGTTGATATCTGAAAATCCCACCAGAGAAACCCTATATGTTTTATTTCCCTTTCCTAAATGTTATTGAAATATCGATTAGATTCTTCCGTATCCCCATATGTGTGTGTGTGTGTGAACATTGATTGGGTATTACAAAATCAGAATAGTTTTGTTTCTAGATGGAAAATCTCAAGGAACATAATCATAATCCAAGAGGTCATTCAAAATCAGAAGAAGCGGAAATTGTTTTTTTTTTTTTGAGAAAAAAGCGGAAATGGGTTGATGGCCCTAAATGTAGACATCGTTATGGCATATTTCCAGAAAGCCGGAAGTTTATGAGGAAGATTCTAAAATTCCTTAATCTCCTATCGCCAGTTACTAATGTGATAATGAAATGTATACCATTTTCATGCAGGTCAATGGTGAACAACACAAAGTAGCATATGACAGCGGGCCTCTCTAGCCACAAATTTTGTACTTGGCCTTAAAAGACTCGGTCAAATTATTAGTGCAAACGTTTAAGGAGGTCTTTGGAAACTTATCAAAACTTCTTATGAGGCTTCCATAATTTCTTATATCTTCATCGAACATGATCATAATCTTTTTACTGATGCTGTCGGAGACCTAGTTCATGAGTTAATACTTACACTGGTTCTTGGTTGTTTTTGTGCTATTTCACGGCAAATCGTGAACAAGAAAAAACATATTTTATGTCTCCAAGAGTATTTCTCCATCTTTAGCAAACGATATTGAACCAAAAACCTGAGAAAATATTTAGGAATGACATTATTACATCATCGTGTTATCATGAATACATATGCTTTCAAGTTGGTGCGTGGAGAAATTATCGTTTGCTATACGTGCTATATTATTTTTTTTCTCATGAATTTAAGTTTAGCTAATTGATTTTAAATTTTCAAAAATTTTAGACAATTTTGGGCTTTATTCTATTCTCAAGAAAAAAATTCACTTTTATCCATATTTCCGTGGGCTTGGTTGCTTTGGGCTTTAGGCGTTCCTTAGGTGTAGTGCGCTTGCGCACCTTTGGTGTATTCTTTAGACGTTTGTGACTCTCGACACTTTTGGTGTAACTTAGGCGTTTGGCTTTCGACGCTTTTGGTGTAGTGCACTTTGTGCACTTTTGGTGTAATTTTCTTTGGTGGGTAATAAAATCTTTTACTTATCAAAAAAAAAGAAAAAGAAAAAATTTCACTTTTTGCAACTATTGAATTTGAATCATCTATGTGTTCAAAAGAAAATATGATATGTTGTCATCCTAACTATACACATGATATCTTATTGACTACTGGCCTTCATTCTTAAATTTTTCCACATAAGTTATGCGTGTGTTGTGTTATCCTTACAATTTTATTTACTAAGAGAGAAAATATTTTTTTAAGGTAAATACACATGGATAAGAGAAAATATCCGTTTACAAGTAGATAATGGTTTTCACATCTTGCATCTGACCCTTGTAGTTGTCATTGTCATCCCTATTTTTTTCCTTAAACAGACTCACTATTACAAGGCATTTTGTCCAATAGCGTATGTTTTTTTTTATGGTACAGGTGTAGTAAGGAACCTATGCCTGAGTAGTATCACAGGCTTAGAAGGAGATCGGTAACTTCAGAAAGAGAGGGAAAAGAACACCGAGGGCAGGCAAGAGCATATTTGCACTACATAAGACAAACTATCTTTCTGTTAAATAGTTAAATAAATGAACCGAAACTTCTTGCTATTTTCTTGTATCTCTCAACAGAGAATCGAGGTAACGAATTCATATTTTAATCCATGACGTTGGTGAGAATTTAAAGCATTTCTTAGTCGGAGAATTTCATTATAGAGAAATGACAGAGGACTGATCTGTTCCATCTATAGGCGTTAATAATTTATTGACCTTTCTTTTTTTTTTAATTCGAATTGGTAATATAATTCGAACTGGTAGTATAATACATAGTTAATAAAAATTAATGAGCACTTTATTCTCTCAATTTCTGAAAAAATTCAACTAAACTTTTTTAATCACAATTGATTGTCAGCGCAATAGCCTTAAATATTTATTAAGAAAATTTATTATCATTTTTTACACTCAAGCTCGATTGATTGACAGGGGCAACATTATACTAAATAACAAATGTACATATATACACACACACACACTATGATACTTAATAAATTTACCTTGCAAAAAATTATCACTTTCAAAATATGTTTTGCACGGTTCAAACGTTGATTAGCCGGATAGTGGGATATCTATGAAAATAGATAAGGTGAAACTAAATCAAAGTAGCTAGGAAGATAAATCATACTAAATAATATCATAGTTCTTAATGTGATAAACATTTCCCCGAAACATATTTATAAGTGATCGAGTCAGGCTAAACTGCTATTTGATATAAACCAAACACAATTCGATTGGAGTAACCGTCGTAGGTTTTTTTTAATTTTAAAAACCTAATTCTCGTGAGCCAAATACACCTTCCCTTATAATCCAATATAAACACCTAAAACAATGTGAAAATATACAACTTGTTGAAATATATATTTAAAATTTTCAGTTGATCGAAGAAAATATATTATATTTTAGAACCGGGTGAATTCCGCGTTACAAACAACTTGATTGTTCCAATCTTAAATCCGTTGGAAACAAAGCAAAAGCCAAACTATAACAACAAATATAGTGTATAGTTGTGCCATTTTTCAAAGATATTATTCTACTGTTTTAAATTAAATCCATAGCCGATGGCATAAAAAAAGAGACAAACATACAATTGCAAGAGGTTGTATTATAATCATAGCCAGGAAACTTCTAAGCTTTGGCACTTAATTTTCTCAGCAATACAAGGAGCTGATAGCTATCATAAAATGCAAGGCACGACCCTAAAAATACTTTACCTGATGACAAAAATTAAATGTCTAACTCCTGGCACAAAAAGGGTCCTTCCCAATCCATCCCATTAGTATTTTTCTTGAATATAATCTTGTTGCTTCATCACCTTCCCAATTCACCCCAAGCTCTTTCCTTCAACTACACAGACTTCTCGAATACACAAAACCTGAACTTCAGCGGAGACGCCTTCCCTTACCGTGGAATCCTCTCTCTGACGAAAGAGCGAACCAGTTTTAGCACTGGTCGGGCTACGTATGCTCGAGAGTTTCAGCTCTGGGACCACCCGACTAAAAGGGTCGCGAATTTTACCTGTGAATTCTCTTATAACATAACCTCGTATGATGATCAAGCACTTGGAGCCGATGGTCTTACCTTCTTTATTACTCTTGATGGAGCTCACATTCCGGACAATTCAGGTTAGTGCGCAACATGTCGTTACAATGCATAAAATTATTGAATAAAGTAGTCATGGCTTCTTGCTGTTTAAAAAAGTAGTTCATCAGCTTATTGTAACATTATTTAGTCCCTGCTGTTTGCTAAATCAATTAGTTAGTCATTATACCTAGATTTTGCCCACTTTTATGACGATACACTATTTAAAGTACTAATATATCCTTAAGCCCTCTAAAAAGTTACAAAAATGTCCTAGGTAATTAAAAAAAACCTCTAAATCGTGGTATGATAAAAAGGTTCTCATAATAAAGGTCGGAATTTCGGTAAGAGGCACTAATAAATTAATTTGTAAAATCATGGACCAAATGGTACTCCAATATACTGATTCATCAAGCTTTTTTTCCAAATAATGGGATCTAGTACTATTTTACCCTAAAATTGTTGATTAAATTTCTAATATTTACACTTGATTGACATAATTATTTCCATGTATATAAATCATCAAATATTAACCATACTTGACTACCAAATTTCTCTTCAGATGGTGCCTGCCTAGGGCTAATAAGTGACTGTGCGGATTTCGTGCCACAAGCAAAACCAGTGGTAGCCGTGGAGGTAGACACCTTCAATAACACCTGGGATCCCGTCACCAACCACATCGGAATCAATGTCAACTCGATCCGATCAGTGACCAATGTTTCGTGGCCGTACAGTCTCAGAGACGGATCCGTACGTAAAATACGGATACTCTACGATTCATCAAGGAAGAACTTGGATGTGTACATGGCACCAAACGAAGAACCTTATCCTGACGAACCCAACCTTTCGTACCAGATCGACCTCTCCGAAATCCTGCCCGACTGGGTGACTGTCGGGTTCTCCGGCTCGACCGGTGTGGTAATGGAGCTGCATTACATTCACTCGTGGTACTTCGAGTCGAGTGAGCTTGTCGATCCGGCGCCGAGTCGCCATAGCCAATGTGTTCCGTGGCCTGAGAACTGTAGTGGGGCGGGGAATTGGTTTCTGTTTATTCTCTTCATTGTTTTCGTCCCTGGTGTTTCTCTCATTCTAATACATGTTATTGTGAAGGCACTAACAGGAAGAACAATTCCTTGGGGGAAGGTAGTGACTATAACATCTGCTCTTGTGAGCATCATCGCGGGCGTCTTCGGCTTCTCAAGTTGTAGTTCCTAGTTAAGTCTTTCTGGTTTCTGCCAACAGGCATTTTGTTTTGATGGTAATACCGAGTTGACCAATTGGCGGAGCTTCAAAATTTATTTGATCGGAAAAGCTGAACAGTTGTTTTCTTATATAGTTAGTTGATATTTTGTAATCTCAATGTGAACAATATTTTTTTAAAGAACCCAGCTTACTATACTTATTATACTTGGCATGGAGATCCGAACATCCACCTTGTTGGTTGGATCGAAACTGGGTGGGAAAAGGAGTTATGTTTCGGGTGTGATACTTTTTTTTTTGTATGTGAAAAAATCAACCAAGTATATAATCAAAGCGGGTTTACTTTCATATCTGTTGTTGTCCAAAGCGAATGTCATTTAATTACATGTTGCCCAAACTAACGAGTTCCAGTTTTAGCACATTTCTCAATTCCCGCGTTACTGACCGGTAAGGAACTCACGAAACAACAATTCACTTGTGGCAAAAATATATTGCTGAAAGAGTGACCGGAATATGGATTCAGGGTCTAATTAATTAATTATGAAAATATTAGGAATATATCAATAATAATCTGTCCTGATTATTCCAAACATCCTATGACTATTTTACTTATTTTAATATGGTAGAGTTTTAATAAGGTCGATTATTACAAAATTCAAAAAAAAAGACATTTAACTTAGTATATAAACATTATTATTAGCGAAAATAAACTTACAAAAAAAAATACGTGTTAGTCCAAAAAAAATAGCATCCCTTTAAAACGAAAAACTAACAAAATTGGTAGATGTTTGGTTGGGCTTATTGCAAATATTGTTTCCAATCGAACTGTTATATTCCCTTTGAAAATATGAAATGAAGTGATAATTAAATTAAAAATAAAATATTTTTCTATAAATATTTGAATAACATTCGCTCATGGTACTTCGAGTCGAGTGAACTGGCCGACCCAGGTCCGAGTCAAAAACACCAGTGTGTTCCGTGGCCAGAGAGCTGTAGTGCGGCGGGGAACTGGTTTCTGTATATTGTCTTCATTGTTTTCGTCCCTGGTGTTTCTCTCACACTAATACATTTATTAGTGAAGGCACTAACAGGGAGGATAATTCCTTGGGGACGGATAAAGATTATCATATCTGCTATTTTGGAAATAATCGCGGGCGTCTTCAGCTTTGTCAAGTTGTAGTTCGCAGTGAAGTCATTCTGGTTTCTACCAACGGGCATTTGGTCTGATGGCGTTGACGAATTGATTCAGCTACAAAATTAACTCGATTGGAATAGATGAAGAGTTGTTTTCTTCAGTTGATGTTTTGCTAAACAATATTTTGTAGGATTGTAACTATGCATTTGTGAAAATTATTGTTCTTTTGTTGATCTTGTCAAACAAATCGCTTATTGTACTTTACTAACCTATGTTGGACAATGGTGAGGGTTGGATCGAAACTAAATGGAAAAAAATTTATGTTTCGAGTGTGATAAATTTGTATATATGTCAAAAAAGTAATCAATTTCTTTTGGTAAATAAATTAAATTTTATAAGTAATCCACACCATAACACCCAGTGCCAAATGGAACTTATCATAGACATATAATAATCAAAGTGGTTTATTTTCATATGTGTTATTGTCCAAAACGAATGTCATGTTTTATAAGTAAAGTCATAGTATATACCTCTTAAAATTTTATAAGAGAAGTTACATGGACATTACCGAGAAATAACACATAAGATGCTAAATACACACACATTATATTTCTATGATCAGTTCTATCTAAGCACAAAACCCAAAAATATCTCAAAGAGAATGCCTTGGCCTCAATCTAGCCTGTAATCACACTATGACATGGTAAATTTGTACGAAAACCCATAGGCCAAAATGTACCCCTACCACCGAAACTCCATGTTTACGATGGATCATGAATTTTTGTTTACCGTTTCTTCGCCTTATATCCGTAATCTGTTGAAGAATAACTGAGTCATCTGTCTCACAAATATTTTACGAAAATCCTGAGCCAAAATGTACCCTTACCCACCGAAAACGAATGTCATTTAATCGCATGTTGGCCAAAACGAAAGAGATCCAGTTTGAGAACATTTCCAAATATCCGCGTTGGCGACTGGTAAGGGACAAAACAACAACTCACCTGTGGCCCACGGCCCGACTCCTGAACATAAAACAGACTAACATCTTCCCTCGGCCCAACACTTGGCCCGGTTTGCACTATTTTTTTTCAGGGTTTTAAAAAATGACCCGGAGGTCGATCCCGGGTCAACCGGTCTGACCGACCCAACCAGTGGTCGGACCAGAATATTTTTTCTTCATATTTTAATGTAATTTTTTCAAATATAGATAGGTATATAGGAAAATAATCTACAAATGTTACAAAAAATATATATAAATATCAAATTTCTGGTCGAACTGCCCGGTACGTCCCGATTTTCTAGAAAAATTGCCCGGTTTGACTAGAAATTGGGGATTCGCAAGGTTACCATTTTTCTGGTCGAACCCAAAATGTTCTGGGTCACGTACGCCCTCCCCCCGCGACGTGTCCAACGGGGATTGGATGCCTTGCCCCGACAGGCGTTCCTCGCCCCAGCGACGTTGCCCCCTCTGATTTGGCCACGTCGCCCAATCAGCATTTTCTTTTTTTTTAAATAGAAAAAAACTAAAAAAAGGAAAAAATTGGAAAAAATTCTAAAAATTACTTTTAATATTTTTGACTATTTTGTGAAATAAAATTTTTTTAATAATTTTTTGTTAATTTTAGATAAATTTTTGAATCCAAATAACGAGACTTTTCGGATATGGTAAAAATGTGTGTGGTCCAAATTTGATGTAAAAATTTTGTTGTCCAAATTCATTTGAAAATTCTATAAAATACTACTACCTTCTTCATAATTTTTCACACCAAAATTTCTTATATTTCTTATCTTTCACAATCTACATATTTTTTATTATGGCCGAGTCAATGTTGGAGATGGCAGATGAGCATTTTTGAGATGGAAAGCTCCGTGAAGCCTACGATATGTCCATTATGACATGGCATATGGACCCATACAATGAGACCTTCAAACACTACCATGCCGCATTCCGCATCTTATTTGTTGCCGAAGATTACGATATGGTGCCCAACACGTACAAGATCCTCGATCTCCCTAACTTCGCAAGCCCAAACACTTTTGCGCATGCTTTTTGTCGTGTTGGAAAGTTCATCTCCCCCGAGAATATCAAATTAGCAATTACTGGGAAAGCGTACAAGTTAGCCGTAGACGCTTTCGAGCTCCTCTTAGATGATGATAATGCGGTTGAATTACTTGTACATTAGTTTGGGATTAATGTAAGAACTAAGCAATTTATGTTTTTTTAAATGTAATGTCATATATTTCGATGTTAAGAAAATTTTATTTCGCAAAATTTACTGGTCCAATTTTTAATTTAGTCTTTTGAAATAAACGCGAAAAAATAATCGAGTTTGATACAGTTAGCTGAATTTTAAAAAAACTGAGCTGATAAAAAAGTTGACGTGGTGCCCAGGGCGTGGCACTATAACGAGGGCACAACTGTGAGCTGAAAACTAAGAGCAGGAGCGCACTGACGTGGCGCCTAGGGTACGGCACTGTAGCGAAGGCATGAATGCGGATGTTCTTATAGATTTCAATCAGATCGGTTAGATTGTATATCAATTTATACAAAGTTGTAAAAAATAGTTATATCAAATATTAAACCTAATATTATAAATGTCGTCTACTCTGAGGCCAAATTTATCATGGAATTATCAAATTTTAATTTTAATCACTACAATAAAACAAAATCAATAATTACTTTATCCCCTAATTAACATCGGTTATTTATTTAATTTTTCAGTCATGGCTAATAAAAAAATAAAGTTAGGTCCAAGTCAAGGGTGGTGTTGGAAAGTAGGCCAAGTTGGTCTTCCCCAGACAGCTCAGGGTAAGCGGTGGAAACGCGGCGAACGTTTCAAGCATACGTACAGTGACCGAAACGAAACTAGTCATGCGTTTCCCCACCAACTTTGTTTTGCTCAACCAAACCATTTATAGCTACGAAAATTCCCATATTAGTACCTCACAATTGAAACAGTCTCTATCCAGTGCTTGATAACTTCAAAACATCAGTTCAGTGCCGTTGTGGATTTAAAAGTTTATCGTTTTTGCGCGACGTTGTTATATCTAAGTAATTTTTAATCTGATATATTCAAAATTCTATGAAATTAACTAATACTATGTTACACTAGGAGGAATCAACGCAAAAAAATTGCAACCAGGAAAGAAAAAATTTGTTTTGACTATTACTTTTAAATATATCATAAGTAAAGTTCAAATATCTATTCACTAATAAAAACAATAACAAAAGTTTGTTTCGATTTGTTGTTGAGAATGTTTATTTGAATACTCATACTTATAACTAGGGATAAATGTCTGATATATATCGATCCCAAATAATAAATACCAAAAAAAAAATTTACAAATCCCAATCCAAAATAATTTTTGTATCATAACGAATACCAAATTAAAAATTTGATACAATATATGATCTAAAATAAATCAATCAGGACTCCCAATTCGAATCTCACTCAAGCATCATGATATAAATCAAGAATCACACGCTAAATAAACTTCATGAAAATCATGATAATGGACAAGAAAAACGAAGGGAGAAGACTTGGCTCGCTGATTTGGTCCAGTCCAAAGGATGGTCGTAGACTTCGCTGGCCGTGAGGTCAGAAGTTTCATTGCTGCTGTCGTCGAGCATTGATCATAAGAGTGTTGTCGCTATTGTTGTCAAAGAGGGGAGTTGATAGAGTGTATGTGTGAGCTTTCTTTTTCTTTGGGAGAGAATGAAAGAAGAAACGGTTGCTTGTCTATAGAGGTAAAAAAGGTAGGGTTTTTTATGTTTTAATAGTTGGTAAAATTATATTTTGGTAATTCATTATTTTTTGTATTATCGAAATAATTATGGTTATACTAAAATTATACCGATTATAGAAATTCACTAAAATTTCTCAAAAGTTGATACCGAATAAAATCTTAAAAATTGAAGTACTGATCCTGAACTCCCGAATACCAAGAAAAAAAATACTACCAAATATCAAATACCATTTCCACACCCCTAGTTATAATTTATAGAAATGAGTGATTAGGTCTTCATATTTATATACAAATTAGGTATAGTTCCTGTGAATGAAGCAATGTTAATTTTTTCAAAAATATTTTCTCACTTTTAAGAAGTTCAACTACTCGAATTTGATTAGTTGGCATATTGTGTATTTGGATATCACGCAGTATAAAAATCATTGTACGTTATGAAAAACTGATTTCAAGGCACGATTTAGATGGACTGAAATCCTTTCAAATAAGCCCAGAAATCAACACCGTTTCATGGCCATAGCAATGAAGTGCAAAAAAAAAAAAGCGAGGTCCAAATCTTTGTGTTTCAAGAAACTTGAGACTGAATTTGGGATAAGCAAAAACTTCAGGGACTTGAGTATACTTTCCGCCTCTATTTTAACCATCAGTGGACATAAAAAGGTGGTGGGCAACAAACACGGTTACACGGACGGCGCATACCAATATACCTAGCCCGTTGCGGGTCCCGCGACAGATTAATATTGGAAAATTGACCTTAATTAATTTCAAAATTTAATCACAGGCTATATTAAGAAATATTATGATCAAGAATAAGATATTAATTTTTCTTGAAAGTCATTATGTTAAATATGCCGAACTTTGGGTTAATTAACCTATTACTGTCCAAGATCTGATTGCATTAAAAACTAATTAATTAATTATTAATTAGTTACCTAAAAACAATGGAAGACAGGAAAGACCAGCTATATAATATACCAACTTTAAAGAAACGCACCACACACGCCGATCCAAATAAATCACCACAATTTTCATCAATTCATTTCCTCCTCCTCCTCTCTAAAAATACCCTCTCTCTCTCTTCCCCCTTTCTCTCTCTAGAGAAAGGGAGGGAGACACCAAAAATCTTCTAGGGTTTTTATTCCTTTTTGGTCTTGAAGAGCTTCTTTAATGGCGTTGGGGAAGTACATGGAGTTGTTGGACGCAGGGGTAAGGATTGCTGCGAGGTCCTATTCTCATTGCCCGCAGACCGCCAGGTTGTACTACCATCCTCCTCCGGCCAACTCCGATCACCATCACCAGGGCGGCGGCGGCTCCGCGCCGGCGACCCTTTTTGGGTCCTGTGCTCCCCCTGCCTCCTCCTCCATGGCTGCTGCTCCTAAGATTGAAGGCGGGAAAGAGTTCATTATTTTTTCTCTTTGATTGTTAATGAGATTGATTATATAGATGATTTTAATGTACGGATTAAAGAGAAGTTGATTGAGATGTAATTTTTTGTTTCTTTTAATATAATCTGGCAATGAAAAGAAATATGAAATTCAAGTTACAATTTGTTATGTTTTTTTCGGTAGTGTTGCTTGTTTTCTAATTCGGCTTTCTTACTTCATCAATGTTTTTTGTGTGATCTTCGACGCCCTATATTGAGTGCGAACACACAAATAAGATTTGGTTCATTGATATTGGTGATTGAGCGTCCATTAGCCGAGTTCACTCCAAATCTTTTGGAGGAAATTCAAATCTCTTTTGTCTAATTCAATGTTATGTTATTTTAGTACATTTATTATTGAAAAGAATAATATGTGATTTGATTAGATTTAAACTCGAATCCATTTTAGGTTAAAGGCAAATATCTTGGGAGCAGTAAACCGTGATGGCTGTGTTTTTTTTTTCTGTAATGTCAGAGAAATTTCCAAACCAATGCGTTTAAGGACATAGAAGTCATCGATCTACATATAGTCATACCATATCCACTTAAAAAAAATTCTGAAAGTCGATGATACAATCCACACAGTTTCCTTTACAGCAGCAAGAAGTCTGAGAAAGTTAAAGGCCAAATCAAGAACCAACTCACTGGATCACAGGACGCAATGGAAATTCTCCATGGTTGACAAATATGGCCTGGTGCAAGTTCAGGTCCTACAAGAACATAACAACACAGGTTGCCCCTAGAAAAAAAAGCACCAAACATATATATAGCCGTACATTAACATCGATACGAACCCACGGGAATTCAGAGAAGAGTTGGGCGTATTACTCATGTTTTATGCAGTTTCATTTGTCTTTCCATCGACACATATGACTGGAGGAAGAAGAAAACAAGTGCTTTCCGCAAACTTTCACAAGGCGTTCGCTCGAAAATTGCATCTGCGTTCTATGTACAAGACAAAATATAGCACAAGTCGATAATCAGGTGTCGGTACTCCCGGAATAATGCGTATGCGACACAGTCAAGAGGAGGTCCACGAAGAAGATTTCCAATCTGAAGTAGCAGCAGCAGCTCCGGCTCCGTCCGCAGAGAAGGCTCATAACAGGGAACCAGGGAAACAATCCATTTGGGAATTTTGACGAACAGTTGACCAGCGAGCAAATGAAGCTGTAAAATAGTAAGAGCAAGCAACACAGCCAATTTACAACATACATTTATCTACCTCACCTCACCTCCCAGTAATAAATGAACATGGGCATCTTTTCAGAGAAATTACCAACTGAAATTAAAATATACCCGCAAATAATTATATGATTCAAAAATCCAGCTGGTAATTTAATTGGGTGGAGGAAAAAAATAAGAAAGGGGAGAGAGAGAGAGACTCCAAATACAATACCAATCGTACCACCGGGAAATAGCAGATTTTTTTTGAAAGAAGTCCTATTGTTGATTATTAATTACAAAATAGAAATAAAAATTTAGTTATTAAATTGGTATCCACGCAGGACACGGGTATCAAATCAAAGTAAAAAAATTTGTGACCAAGTCACGAATTTTTTTTTTTCTAGACTTGATTTTTAATTTTTTTAATTTATGTAAAAAATTTAAAAACATATTTAAAATTTTTTGATTATGCCAAAATTTTATTTTGAGAATCATGTACAAAATTTTAGCTCAATTCGAATTATATCCAATTTTCTATGCCCTAGTATGATTATTTAAGTTTAATACGAGTATTTTACAAAAAATAGTAAATTATTTAATCGAGAATTGATTATTGACCCTATTGTATTCGCATATTCAAGGCCAAAAATAACATTGGAAAACAAGTTAAATTATAGTAAACTATTCTACGCAAATGTTATTCGATTCTAAAACTACTTTTCCCTCAAAATAAGACATTTTATGGGTTGAAACTTAGTCACGCACAAATTCGAAAACTTATGAGCATTTACAAAAATTCTCAATTCGAACACCCGAGTACCAAGATATTGCTCTTCAAAGATTTCTACATAATTTCTTAACTTGAATTTTTCCAAAAGGAATTTAAAAACTAAAAAAATCACGAGAAGAAATACGTGACTTGGACATTCACGATTTGTTTTTGTGACTTATGGTACTTGTGGGTAATTTTTTCGCGACTTGGTCTAAGTCACAAAATTTTTTCTCACTTATCCTATGTGGACACCAATTTCATAATTAATTTTTTTAGGTGCTATTTTTGTAATTAACCATGAACAGTAATACTTCTTTGAAAAAAATCAAATGGCTGAGCGAGTTTTTAAAAAAGTGATAGCTCTTGCTTTCCAAAAAAAAACCATTTGTAACCACACGCTACCCTGTATATATAAATTCTTATACCCTCCGTAAACCATTTTTTTTGTGCAAGTAAAAACCTTGAGAGTCTTTATAGAATAAGAAGAAGAAGAAGAGAGAGAAAATCTTCATACTCGACCCATTGCATTGCAAATAAAAAGCTTCCAAGAAAAAAAATCTTCATCCCCAACCCAACTCATTGATTATTTCTCTGAGGTAAATCTTCAGTCTCTAAAAAAGAAAAGAAAAATTGTTCTTTAAAACCTAGAAGAGAAGAGAAGAGAAAAAAAACAATATAGAACAAAAAGAAAGAGATATTGCATCATACCTCCTTGGGCAACTAATCTCCTCTGTTGCATTGTTGCTTGGTCTGATTTGAGGAAGATTAGGTGCCAAGTCATCGATTTGGGCATTGATGACCCTAGCAGAGATGGTCACTGCAAGGAAACTGATCAAAGACGACGGTTGATGCATAAACGTGAAGGTCCCAACCCTCGACAGGGATGATTTCTAGGCCATAAAGATGGTGGCCAGTCTCGTGCCAATACCAGTCACCACACCACCCACGAATTGTCACCCATGAATGTACTGCACAAACGGGAGGTGACTTCCTCCGAGCCCGTTGTAGGCAAACATGGAAATGGGAGAAGCTTGCTAACCCCAAGAAGGTGATTTCTATTTTTATTTGCAAATACAAAATGTAATTTTGATTTTCTTTATACATACAAAATATAATTTTTATATATATTTTCTTTACTAATCCAGAGCAACATCCATATCCACAATAATCTTTTTATTCTTTCCAAATTATAAGGGGACAAGGTGTCGGACAAAAGCAAATGCAAGCTACTCCATTTGGAAAAAGCCAAGAACACTGGTGGCAACGACATTCGTTCATTAGAAAATCTGAGCACCAAGATATATCTCTTAAATTTTTTTACATAATCTCTTAATTTGAGTTTTTCCAAAAAAATATAAAACAAAAAAAATCTGTGACATGGACACTCATAATTTTTTTCACGTGACTTATAGTACTCACTAGTAATTTTTTTGTGACTTAGTCCAAATCACAGAAAAAATATTCACTTATTCTACTTGGACACCTGTTTGGTAATTAATTTTTTTGGTATCATTTTTGTAATTAACCATTAACAATACCACATATTTGAAAAATAATGAAATGGCTCAGTCAAATTTTAAAAAGTGATAGCTCCCGCTCCCCAAAAACCTATTTGTAACCCATCGCTACAATGTATATATAAATTCATTTATCCTCCCAAAACCCATTTTCTTTTTCCACAAGTAAAAACCTTGAGAGTCTCTAGAGAAGAAGAAGAAGAAGAAGAAGGAGGAGGAGGAGGAAAGAGAGAGAGAGAGAATCTCCATACCCAACCTATTGCATTACAAATAAAAAGTTTCGAGGAAAGAAAATCTCCATCCCAACTCAACCCATTGATTCTTTCTTGGGTAAACCTTCAGTTTCTAAAAAAGAAATAAAAAAATTGGTTCTTTAAAACCCTAGAAGAGAAGAGAAGATAAGAGAAAAGAAACAATGTAGAATAAAAAGAAAGAAATTGCATCATACTTCCTTTGGCAGCTAACCCCCTCCGTTGCAACATTGCTTGGTCTGATTTGAGGAAGATTAGGCGTTAAATCATCAATTTGGCATTGATGACTCCAACAGAGATGGTCATCATGAAGAAACTGATCGAGTTTGACCATTGATGCATCAACATGAGGGCCCCGACTCTCCATGGGGATGATTTCTAGGCAAATAAAGATGGCGGTTAGTCGTGAGCCTACCATCCATCGCTACACCACCCACGAATAAATGTCGGCCATAGACGCACTACGCAAATAGGGTAGTGACTTCGTCCAAACCCCCTAAAAAGGTGATTTGTATTTTACTTTTCAAATACAAATCATAATTTTGAATTGCTTAATATATACAAAATATAATTTTTTACATATATTTCCTAGGGGAACAAAATATATATTTCCGTATCCATAATAGTATTTTTGTTTCTTTCCAAATTGTAGGGGGACAAGGTCTCGGACAAAAGTAAATACAAGTTACTCCCATTGGACAAGGCCAAGAACACCAATAGTGGCGGCATTCACATATCGGAAAATTTGAGTATCAAGCTATTGTTCTTCAAAGATTTTCACATAATCTCTTAACTTGAGTATTTCCTAAAAAAAGATAAAATAAAAAAATTAATTCACAAGAAAACTATTAGTGGCATGGACACTCACAATTTTTTGTGTGACTTGTGGTAGTCACGGCAATTTGTTTGTGACTCCGTCAAAGTCACGGAAATTGTTTTCACTTATCCTACATGGCATAAGTTTGGCAATTAATTTTTTTGAGTACTATTTCTGTAATTAAGTATAAACAATAGCACTTCTTTAAAAAAAATCAATGGCTCAGCCAGTTTTTCAAAAAGTGATAGCTCTCGCTTCAAAAAAAAACCATTTGTAATATTTAGCTATCTTGTATATACAAATTCATATACTCCTCCGCAAAACTCATTTTCTTTCTCCGTAAGTAAAAAACTTAAGAGTCTCTAAAGAATTAGAAGAAGAAAAAAGATAGAGAAAATCACCATCCCTAACCCATTGCATTGCAAGTAAAAAGCTTCTGGGAAAGAAAATCTAACTCATTTTGAACCGCTTAATACATTCAAAATATAATTTTTTATATACATTTCCTTTACAAATCCAGGGCGCCATCTGTATCCACAATAATACTTTTGTTTCTTTCCAAAATATAAGGGTAAAAGGTCTCAAAAAATAGCAAATGCAAGCTACTCCAATTGGACAAGGCCAAGAACACCGACGGTGGCATCATTCATATATCGGAGAACCTGAGCACCAAGATTATGTTGTTCAAATATTTTTACATAATCTCTTAATTTGAGTTTTTCCATAAAATATAAAATAAAAATAATAAGTCACAGGAAAAAAATAAGTGGTTTAGACACTAATGAATGTTTATTCTCATGACATATGGTTGTCACGATAATTTTAGCATCTCCACACCACCCATGAATTGTCGTCCATGGATGCACTCCACAAAGGGGATGGTGACTTACCCCGAGCCCGTTGTACGCGGACATGAAAATGGGAGAAGCTTGCTAAACCCAAGAAGGTGATTTATATATTTTTTTTTCAAATACAAAATATAATTTTGAACTTGCATACAAAATATAATTTTTTTATATTTTCTTTGCCAATACAAGACAACACCTGTATCCACAATAATATTTTTATTTCTTTCCAAATCATAGGGGGACAATGTCTCGGACAAAAGTAAATACAATCTACTCCCATTAGACAAGGCCAAGAAAATCGACAACGGTGGCATTCATATGTCGGAGAATTCAAGTACCAGGATATTATTTTTCAAATATTTTCATATAATCTCTTAACTTGAGTTTTCCCAAAAAAATGATAAAATAAAAAAATCAAGTCAAAAGAAAAAAAATCGTGGCATGGACACTCATGGTTTTTTTGTGACTCGTGATAGTCATGGGTAATTTGTTTGTGACTCGGTCCAAGTTACAGAAATGTTTTTCACTTATCCTATGTGGCACGAGTTTGGCAATAAATTTTTTTAGTACTATTTTCATAATTAACCGTGAATAATAGCACTTATTTGATAAAAATCAATGGCTCAGCTAGTTTTTTAAAAAGTGATAGTTCTCACTCCCGAAAAAACCATTTGTAATCGCTAGCTATCATGTATATATAAATTCATATAACCCTCCACAAAACCCATTTTCTTTCTCTCCAATAAAAACCTTGAGAGTCTCTAGAGAATCAAAAGAAGAAGAAGAAAAGAGATAGAGAAAATCACCATCCCTAACCCATTGCATTGCAAGTAAAAAGTTTATGGTAAAGAAAATCTCTGCAAAACCCATTTTGAACTGCTTAATACATACAAAATATAATTTTTTATATATATTTCCTTTACAAATCTAGGGCACCATCCGTATCCACATTAATTGTTTTTGTTTCTTTCCAAATTATAGGGGGAGAAGGTCTCGAAAATAGAAGAAATCAAGGAGGTTAAGCTAATAGGATTTTTCTCATCTCTTCATTTTCACTCTATCATCATGCGAACAACTATGACCTTATATAGTGGGAAATCATTAAACATATTTAAAATTTTAAGGTAAATTTACATAACAGTGAATTAAAAATAGTTTTAAGTACGATCGTTACACAAATTTATTTTGATTAAAAATATTAAACTTTAGAAATACCATAATTTTTCAACAATTTGTTCCTTTCCAAATACAAAATATAATTGTGAACCACTTAATACATACAAAATATAATTTATATATATATATATATATATATATTTCCTTTACTGATCTAGCCAGTCATCCTTATCAACAATAATATTTTTGTTCTTTCCAAATTATGGGGACAATATCTCGGACAAAAACAAATGCAAGCTACTCCCCTTGGACAAAGCCAAGAACACCTGCGACAGCAGCATTTATATATCGGAGAATCCGAACCCAAACCCGAGGATGGTAAAGAAGAAGAATGGGAAAGAGATCAACCCTCGGAATTTTAATTGAGGTGGATGAGGAGAGTTGAGATGATTCCTACTAATAAGACACTTCCTTCCTTCTTTCTCATAATGGTACTTACGTGAGGATAGATATTGGAGAAAAAATAGTTTTTGTTTTGCATGGGATGGATGATGTAACATGTGTTTCCATTGAACTTTATTTTTTCTGTGTACTTCATCTCATACAATCGAATATTTGGTGTTTTGTTTAATCACGTTGAAGTTGGGCCTCCAATATAAATGTCATCCATAAAATGCAGTTGGGCTTATTTAACCTCTCACAAATAAGAGTGAGCAAAAAATTTATTATCTATAATTCGAATCTAATATCCAAATTTTTTTTCGGATTCAGACTCAGATAATTTTATGTTTGGATTCGAATTTGAATAATCCAAAAATATTATTCAGGATTCAGATTCGGATTCAAATAAAAAAAACTTTGGATTATCCAAATATCCAAAATATCTAATATATATATATTAAATTATAAAATAAAAAATGTGTGTTTCTAAAGGACTAGACCTGTGGGCCAAATTTTTATTAAGTTAGAAAATAAATTTAAAAGTCTAGTATTTTTACTAAAAGTTAAAGTAGTAGTGAATTAGTGATCAGTTTTCAACTCTAAATAAAAAAACACTTTCAACCCTAAATTAAAATATCTCAGGCTACCAGCCAACGAATAACTTGAGGATGATAATAATTTTTTTACTTACGACTAAGTTATTTTAATCTCTTATATTTTTATTATTAATAATTTATTGCATGTACTTTTTATTGCAGGTTATTTATCCATGAGAATAGATGTATACCAAATATTTATGAATTCCAAGAGTACATATTGATCAATGATGATCTACTTGATTTTCTAAGCCGTAATTTTCTTTTAACGCACCACAACTATCAAGTAATATATCTATTTTTATAATTTTTATAATTATTTTATTATTAATAATAAACTAATCTTATTATCATAACTCTTATATAGTAGTTAATATTTTCCTATTTTCAAGAATTTATGTTTAAAATTGTGTAAAATATTTTAATTTATTAACATTTGAAGTTAAACGTAGTTTAGGAAATCAAATCAAACCCTGTGGAGTCTCCCATTTTCCTTCAAATACATCACAACTCTCAAGTAATATATCTATTTTTATAATTTTTATAATTCATCTATTATAAATAATAAACTTATTTTATTATCCTAACTCTTATGATATTAGTTATATTCCTTTATTTTCAAGAAATTATGCTTAAAAATTATGTAGAGATATGAGCTACTTGATTTTCTAAGTCATAATTTTCTTTTAACGCATCACAACTTTAAAGTAATATATCTATTTTTATAATTTCTATAATTATGTTATTATCAATAATAAAGTAATAAACTAATCTTATCATCGTAACTCTTATATAGTAGTTAAAATTCTCCTATTTTCAAGAATTTATGTTTAAAGTTATGTAAAATATTTTATTTGATTAATATTTGAAGGTAAACCTAGTTTAGGAAATCAAATCAAACCCCGTGGAGCCTCCCGGTTTTCTTCAAATACATCACAACTCTCAAGTAATATATCTATTTTTATAATTGTTATTATTTATTTATTATAAACAATAAAATAATTTTATTATCCTAACTATTATGATATTAGTTATATTTTATTATGTCATTTTGAAAACCAATATTACATTTGTTTATTACAAGTTTGTCTTAAAATAAAAATGAAGGTGGATTATTGATTATTTGAGGATCCGAATTTATGTACCACCATGATTTATTACGAGAGTGTGAATTTATACCGTTGTTACATTTGTTAAAAATTTGGAAAAATCGGATTATTTGAATTCGTATCCAAAATAATTTTGGATTTTGGATTTTGGATAATTCTTTATTAGATTCGGATTCAAATCATAAAATAGTAATTTCAAAAATTTTGGATATACAAAATTTGGATAATTTAAATGCTCATCCCTACCCACAAATTTGAGCGACGCCCTATTCTAATTTTAGGACACAAGCACCCGGTGTTTTTTTTTCTCCATAGTTGCTACTGTTTTTTTCTGAAAGAAATACTTAATTCTAGTTTATATGACAATTTATAACACGAGAAACGAAATTATATGTAATCATTCGACCGTTTGTTCTGTTTATTATAAAGCAAGCCAATTTAGAACATACATTTATCCAATTCACCTTACCTCCTGGTAAATAAATGAACATGGGCATCACTTCACCATTTCTAGCAAACAAGTCATCTCTCGCAGCATAGATGGACGGACATGTGTAACACAAAGGTTAATTAAATTTGCGATGTTTCAATTGTGATTGCTCTGTTGGTGTTTAATTCAAACATTATGATCTCGAAGTTAATTCGAGTAAATTTCCCAAGACATGTCTCTTCTCGTTAAAATTAGTAAATTCAAATGTTATCATATAATTGGGTTTAAATGTCTCTTATCGCTTATTTATTGAATCTTCATTTAGTGACCGGTCAAAAATAGGTGCATTGAAAAATGAATAGTGTCGTCGAGAACACGCACCCTTGATATGATATCTGCGAGCGGCACAAAAGTCGCTGACTGAGCTGAGCAAATATATACAGGCCCAATACACTTAAGTTGGACTGGGCTGATGTGTTATTTAATTTTCTTGTCTGGGTTTACATGGACAAGGATTATATGCCAATCTTTTGTTTTTATTTTTCTACTGATATTTTCCAAAGTATTTTATATTAAACTGTTTCTATATTAGTATTTATATATTTCCTTCTGTTTCTATTTTGTGAACAAACCCTAATCCAAACCGAGCAATGAGGCCAAATAACCCTTTACCCATAGGTTCAAGGAGGAAGACAAAGAAAACAAAGGTACATGGTTTCCTGGTCAATTATTTTGTTTCATATACTAGCAGCACTCTTTTAAAAATTCTACAGCTCAAGAAACCCTAATATGTTTTTTTCTAAATTATTTAAGGGGCCTAATCCGCCGTCGTTTTTTTGTTTTCCAATCCAGACGGAACACTACGTTGAATGGGAGGACCTGATCAGTAAGTTGCCAGATGATATCCTTATTAAAATTCTCTCTCTTTTGACCATAGAAGAATCCGTACGATGTGGTACTCTTTCCCGCCGGTGGGCTACTCTTCCTATGTTAGTTCCCGTACTCAAAATTGGTTCCAAGTACGCTAACTGTAAGTTCCCCTATGATTTGCGTTTAGCTAAAGAGGAAAAGTTCATTCGTAAGGTTAACCACATTCTCGATTCCTATCGAGGACAAGCACTGGATGAACTCAGCATTTGTTTTGACTTGGACATGTGGTATCAACCCCATATTGATAAATGGGTCAAATTTGCAATGGCAAACAAAGTTAAAATTTTCAACCTGGATTTCTCTGACCATTTGGACGGGCCCAAATTCCACTTTAACCAGTTTCCGCCTATTCTATATGATCAAAAGAGATTGAGATCACGAGATCTTGGATTGCCCAGGTGTACTTCTTTTACGGCTCTTCGGTTTGACAACGTGGACGTCACCGGCGAGCAAATCGAGCACTTTTTAGTATGTTGTCTTTCCCTTGAGTCGCTTTGTGTCCGAAGTACGAACAGCGTTATAAGTCTCACGGTAGACGGTCCCATTCGGTTGAAATTTTTGGAGATACAATATTGCTATAAGTTGCAAGTTTTGGAGATTTCTGCACCGAATCTCGTTTCGTTCAAGTACTTGGGTTCAGCGAAAACGATGCCTCTTAAATGCGCACCGCAGCTCAATGAGATGTTGATAGCACATGATTTTTATGATTTTTTATTAGACAATTTTTCTCTCTTTACAAGCTATCTTTCTCAATTAGTTACCCTATCGCTTCGCGTGCAAGACTACGAGGTAACTCTACATTTATCATACAATTTGTTTTTTTTTTTTACTATTTCGCAAATAATTCTTTAAATTTTTACTGTGTTTTTCCGAAAAATTCAGGAGTTCAGATGGCCCAAAGGAATCCCGACATTAGGAAATCTCAAACACTTGACGATTTTTGCTGACATTTATTGCAATAATAGTTTCCTTTGCTTTAGTTCATGGATTGAAGCATCTCCGCTCCTTAGAAGATTTGTTTTCAAGGTCATTCATTATATGTTCCATATCAATTTTTACTAATTTTCGTTTTTTCTTAATTTGTATGCGTTCGTGTTTAATTTTTTTAATTTTGCTTCTTTTGTTTCAGAGAGATGGGG